>PVHY01014126.1:0-32910 GCA_004024945.1 Uropsilus gracilis
TGTGCCACCACGCCCAGCTATTTTTTGAGACTAGGTCTCGCTATGTCGCCGTGGGTGGGTCTGAAGTCCGCAGACTCAAGCAATTCTGAGTCTCAGCCCCCCATCGTAGGCTGGGATTAAAGGCACGTGCCACCGGAGTTGGGATTCTAACTGGAATGTTTGACCAAAATTTATGCCATTCTCTAGTTTACACCACCTCGCCTTGCCCATGTGGCTTCTCATCATGGGACTATTCTTTGGGGAATAGAAAACCTCATCAAAACAGGAAACTTGTGGCCTGTGTTTGAAGAAACGTTTCCCAAATATTTGCATCCATGATCCTACACTGCCTTACTTTTTGAGTTTGCACAGGCACCAGTTAGGTTGTTACCATTATATATTCTTTTCTAGTGAAACAAAGCTCAGAGAGGTTGGGCACTTGCTTAAAGACACATAGGAAAGGCATGGCAGAGGGCAAGTTCAAGTTCAGATCTGGCTGTGCACTTCCTGTCCTTTAGCTGCATGGTTTCCCAGGGAATCTGAGGGAGCCCTGTGGGTTCAGGCAGCTAGGAAGTGAGTGACAAAGCAGGAGCTTGGTCTGAGGATGTCATTGCCCCCTCCAGGGTCTGGGGCTTTTTTCCTCTTCCAACTGAAGTGCTACAGCCTGGAGGCCAGGAAGGCAGAAGGAAGGAAGAAGGGTCTGCCTGCAGAGATAGCAAGGTCGCCCTCAGAGCCAGGGGTGGGCAAAGGGTGATGGACCCTCCATCAGGGAGATGCATAAGATTCCTTATGTGTGTAAAATACCAAGACCCGAGTATCTAGATCCTTTTGTCCTACCCCATCCAACACACCCAGCCCACGTGGGTGGGGCCAGAGAAACTCAGCACTGGCTACATTGCCCTGGGATGTAGATCAGGGATGCTGGGAGAAGTCCAGAAAGGGTGAAAGGGACCTAGAGTCAGAAGAGTAAGGTTTGAGGGGCCGGAGGTTTGCAGGGAAACTGTCAGGTGTAAGGTTGGTGACCTGGCAGGGAACGTCATCATCTTTAAGGTACTTAAGACATTCTAAATTATAGTCTCCCTGTTTTCGTGGGTTTACAATAAACTTTTATGGAATTTCAGGTTATCTGGGTGATGTTTCTTGGACTGCAGTTTGGTGACTGGAGGGCATGACTGGCTTGGGTTTTGAGGGTTGGCATGTCTGTGCATGTTGTTCTCTACCTGTGCACACATTTCTGCGTCCGTGTGCACTCACAACATGTAGGGGTATGTGTGTGTGTGTGTCTCCATGCAAGTGTGTAGGGGGGGGGGTCCAACACCTTTCCAGTATTGTGGCTCAGTTCCAAACTCAGTTCCACGCTTCAATGCAAAAGAAGAGCCAGCTAAGTTGAGGGGGTGGGGAGGCTGAGTCAGGAGATGCCATCTCCAATTTCGGGGAGTTGGCATTTATCACGGGATGGTGCAGGCTACTGAGGAGATGAACTCAAGGGGCAGAAACCATATAATGGGCTCTACAGGGATTTGGCTGAGAGAGGATGGAGAATAGAGAAGGTCCAGCAAGGGGGTGATAGTCTGTGTTGGGAGATGGTTGGGAGACTCTAGGAATGGAGGGATATGCACAGTGAGATCCTCCTATTTCCGTGGTTCTGCCTCTTGCTCTTCCTGCTACCTGGGAGCGAGCGCTGCTGGGAAATGACTTAGCAAGAGTGTGGGGCTCTGTGTAGGGCATGAGGAGAAAGTCTTGAACTTGGAAGATGAAAAACTGGGTTCTTGTCCAGCTCTGCTCAGTCTGACAGGCTGTGCAACAGAGGACAAGTTACCTGGCTTCTCTGGGTTCAGTTTCCTCCCAGTGACACCCAGTTGTGGGGACCTGGGAACACAGGGCTGGGGGTGGGAGAGAGCCCCATGAACTCTGAGGGAATGGCATGCACGGAGATTGGGTCTTTTATTTTAGCTCCCCGTTATGACCCTGCTCCGGGCTCTCAGGGAATTGTGGGCTTGGCATTCAGGAAAGTGGGCTCCCTGTAGGATTGTCTCAAAAATCTACTCAGCCTTAACTTCATTGTATCTGATCTGCTGGATTTGCAAAGTCAGCCTAACCCTTGCCAAGATAGGCTGGTGCCAGCCCCAGGGTCACCCTGGGTACCTGTCCAGCTGCCCTGTGATCTCTCCTCCAGTGCCAGGGGCTGACGGATGGCTATGCCAGCTGCTCACCGCTCTTCCTGGTGTTTGCTTTGAAAGGCTGCCCTTGGCTCCCTCGGTCCCTGTTCTTGTCCTCACTGGGTCAGCACCAGGCTGGAGGATCCAAGTGAGTGCCAGAGGTGCCCTAGCAGGGGGCATTGTCTTCGGCACACACAGGCCTGAAACTAAGACTCTTAACACTCAGCTGGTGAGTGGTAGAGCCAGCAGTCTGCCCTTGGTCCTCCTGCTGGCAGGCCCGATTCCTCTTGGTCCAGGGCTGTGCAAATAGTGAGGCCCTGTCAGCTGCCTTACACTTTGCAGACAGAGGTCACTCCCCAGTGTGCACCACTGTATACACACCTGCTAAGCTTTGCGCTTGTGGCTACACGTGCGTGCGCACTGCTCTGAAGCCCACTTGGTGAAATCACCGGCAAGACAAGCTTCAGACCCTGGGGTTCCCATCACCACTGCCCCAGGGGGAGCCTCACAGAGGGGTGTGTGCTGGAAGTGCCTCACTGCCTCTTTGTTTTTTCTTGCCCTCTCTTGTCACACTTCTCGGGGACCCTCCTTTCTCCTCCACAGTCCCTCCTACCCACCCTTTCAACCTGGTCTGTCTTGTCCTTTCCTCTCCTCCAGGCGAGAACTTGGTCAGGATGAAAGACCCTGGTCAGGCCCATAAATCAGCCGGCCTGTGCCCCTTAACCTCCCCCATTAACCTCTCACCCTGGCAGGCATTAGGTGTTACACTTGGCTGCCATAAATTACCACCAATGAATTTATGAGCGCTCACCCCTCAGGACTCCTTCCCCTGTCACGTCCCCCCTCCCCCACTTCCCTCATGGTCTTCAGAGACCAGAACCCTGGACTTGCCAAGTGCCTGGTCCTGATTGGTGACTCCCCACCAGGGCTCTGCACCAGATCCCCTTGACAGACATGGGTTGGAAGGCAGAAGGGGCCCAGGGAGGGCCCCTTAACTTTGCCCCCCAGAAACCTCACCTCAAAGGCTTTTATGTGGTGCTGCCACGTGCTTACTTCCGAAGGTGACCTGATTCTGAATGGTGACCTCAGTTGTGGGCTGTGTCTCCACAGGTCAGTCGATCTGTGTTCATGTGTTCATGTGTACATGTGTTCACTCTCTCAGATTCTTCTAACTACTCTGAGGGGGAGGGGTTGGGGCTCTTGTTCATAGAGGAGGACATGGAGGTGTAGGCGGGTGATGTTGTGTGATGAGGCTGGGGGCTGACAATGCCAGCCAACTTTGGATGACCCTGTGCTTTTCCTTTTTTTCTTTTTTTTGGAGACCAGGTCTTGCTATGTTGCCTGGGGAACTGCAGACTCATGTTGGCTGGGGTATCACAGACTCAAGCAATCCCCAGCCTCAACCTCCCAGGTAGCTAGGGTTACAGGCGCGAGCCACCACACCCAACTATTTTTTGAGACGAGGTCTCGCTATGTTGCTCCAGGTGGGTCTCGAACCCACGGACTCAAACGATTCCTAGTCTTGGCCTCCCTTCTTAGGCTGGGATTAAAGGTGTGCACCATTGTGCCCAGCCCAACCCTGTGCCTTTCTTCCAGACTTCACCTGGTGGGGGATGTCCTTCAAGGCCCAGCTGGCTGGCCCAACTCACACTGATAGTGGGGGGAGGGGAACCTCTGGTGTGCAGAGAGCCAGAGGATGACATCTTATGCTATAAAAATCACATTCTGCGAAACCAGCTCCATGTCTGGGGTAACCTCTGTCTCATCCCCTGATATGCGACCAGTCAGTTCATAGCAATGACCTTGGATGGCAGAGACCACAGTGATGCCATGTAAAGGTTGTTGGTAAGTCTGTGTTTTGCAGAGGTCAGTGTGCCCACTTTGCAGAGGAAACAGGCTAAGAGAGGTCATTTGTTGAAGGTCCCCCAGCTGGTCAGTGCCAGGCCCAGCAACTGGCTTGCATCCATGTTTCATGGCCGGTGGTTATGCTAATAAGTACGTGCCAACACCAGATGTTGCAGAGCCATGGATGAGCAGGTACCTGTGGGCATGTTGGTCTCTGGAGCCTGGGTGTTGTGGGGGGGGCAGGAAAGCCCCCTGTGGGCTCCTCGGGGCTGGCCTGGTTTTCCCTCTCCTGCTCTTCCCCAGGAGGCAGCACCTTTCCCTGAGTTGCTATCACCTTTCCCTTAAGGCTCCAGGTCCACTTGAGGTGATGGTTTCTGGCCATTGCTTCAGCGCTGATGCCCTGACTCTGGAATTACGGGGTTTCCATGGCAGCTTTGTGAGTGGGTCCTGGGGCCAGGGCAGTGACTGTCCGGGGAGGTGGGAAGTGGAGAGAAGTTGTTTTCATGAGACATGGAGGGGGAACAGATCATGTCAAGAAGTAGTGGCAGAAATCTCAGCGGTGGTCTTGGGCCACTAACACCACAGGCCCTCTGTCTGCTCTTCTCTGCCCTGACTCCAACCCCCAGAACTCTGGCACATGCAAACACCCCCCTGTACCTCTTGGCCACAACTTTGAAGAGGGGTGGGCCATGGCCTGTATCCCTCTCGGTCATGTGTAACCTGGACCCAGGGAAAGGAGGGGCTCAGCGAGAGGGCACCGGTGCCCCTTCCCTCCTGCAAAGGGCTGACTTGGGCCAGTTATTCCGCAGTCCAGGGTCATGTGGGTTTCGTGCCAGTCCTCACGGAACTGAGTGGAAGAGTTATCCCTCCACAGTTCCAATTCATGCCCACCTGAAACTCTGAAGTGATCTCATCTGGAAATAGGGGGTTTGCAGATGCGGTGAGTTAAGATAAGGTCAGACTGGATCAGGATGCACTCTAGTTTCATGACCAGTGTCCTTGTAAGAAGTGGGAGACTGGACATGGACACACAAGGGACAAGTGCTGGGAAGACGGGCAGATGCCCCATTGCGAGGATGCAGGCACCAGCCTGGATTAGCAGCGGCCGCCTACAGACACCAGAGGCTAGAAGAGTTTGCAAAGGGGGGCTTCTTCCCTTGGCATCTTTGGACAGCGAGAGGCTCTGGGGGCACCTTGCATTTTGCACTCTTGGCTTCCAGAAATGGGAAAGAACAAGTTTCTGCCGTGTCAAGCCACCCAGTTGGTGGCATTTTGTCATAACAACCCCAGAAAGCTAATCACCAACACCATCCCTGATGGTTTAGTTTGCCTTACATGGGTCAGCATCGGTCACATGCACATGTGAACTGAAATCATGCCTGAGAATACCTAACTCACAGGGTATCATGAAGACTGGGGGGAATGAGGCAGGCAGCCTGAAGTGGCTGCTGAGGGCAGTGCACGCTGACTCTGGAATGTTCAGATGCAGTCATTCTTCAGAACGGGCCTTCCCAGTTGCTGATGGTGCTGCCGGCAGCCCCGTGTTACTCTTTATGGTTAATTTTAGAAATTCCAAGTTAACAATTAGGTTAAACGTTGATCGTATTTATGCATCTTTATTAAGAGTATCACAAATTGTGGATTCAAGATGTTGAAGGAAAAGGAGAAAAAGAACAGTCGCATTTTTCACTATGCGCACACACAGATTACATGCTTGCACCAACTGAATGAATCGTTATTTTATACCAGATGCCAGCTGACTGCCTGATGCCAACTGGAAATAAAGTTATGCATGTATAGACACTTATATAAACTGATCTCTAACCTTGTGTATAAAACCATATGTGTTCTATCTCTTTATGCATATTGGACACATTCATATCCCTAACAGATGCTCACATATCTGTCTCCTCAACAGTTCCAGCCAGCAAATATTTATTCAGCATTCACTCTATGCAGGGTGAGTGTATATATATATATATATATGCATGTATGTGCAGAAATAGAGGAATATGTGTTTGCACATAAATAATATATACACGTAGCTGATTATACCAGAAAGCAACCAAATTCTAGAAGCAGGGGATGGGAGCACGGACACTGGAAAGCAGCATACTCTAGATTCCCTGGCTGAGAAACGGGCCAAAGCCTGGAGGTAAACACCAGAACCTGAATGAGAGTGGAGGCAGCCCCCAAAGGAGCCTGTTGCATCTCCTTAGCTGCCCTGTCCCCAGTTCCCAGCAGGGAGACTGCCCCTAGAAGCCCTTAATAAAATACAGGGAACTCAGGGTCAGAGTGGTTGGAGGGGCTTGTTCAGGGGCAGCCAGAGACTGCAATGTTTTGGTGTATACCCTCCACCCCCAAGACAGCACGCTCCCTGCCACCTCTGGCTCTGTGTGTGTATGTGTGTGTGTGCATGTGTGTGTGTGTGTGTGTATTCACATGTCCTGGTCTGACCCTCCCAGCCAGATGGTAGGCTCCCTGGGCTGGCTTTGCCAGGCCTGTTCACACCTGAATTCCCAGTGACTGGTGTACCAACTGGCACACAGTAGGTGCTCAGTGAGTATATGCTGAGGGAACGAAAGACTCAGGGGTCTGGGTACAGTGCTCTGGGCCTTAGGAACTATGGGGACACAGGCAGTGTTTTCACCCAAGTGGACAAGAAATTCTCCAACTGTGCAAAACCGAGGCTTTGGGGGTGAGGGAGGGTCAGCAGCCTGCTAGACGTAGTGTCCCTGCAGGGTTAATTGAAAATAAGTAGATTTGTCTGGGATGAAGTCGCCCAAGTCAAGAATACTTACTATAGTATCTAGCCAGGTGTGGTGGCGCACATCTATAATCCAAATACTGGGAGACAAAGAGGCCAGGAATAGCTTGAGTTCATGGGTTTGAGACTACCTTGGGCAACACAGTGAGACCTGGTCTCAAAAAAAGCGCAGCCGGGTGTGGTACCGGGCGCCTGTAATCCCAGCTACTGGGAGGCTGAGGCTGGGGATTGCTTGAGTCCACGGGATCAGGACTACCCCAGACTAGAGAGACCTAGTCTCAAAAAACAAAACAAAACAAAACACCTTTCTAAAAAGCCTAGTCTCAAAAAACAAAACAAAACAAAACACCTTTCTAAAAACACCTTTCTAAAAAGTTTTAACAGTATAATTGTTTTTGTTTTTCGATACAGGAGGGTAACTGAGGGGTGGGGGAGATTTCCAGGTGCTTGTGGTGGGAAGGGGAGGGAACATTTCCTTTAGCCTCTTTGAAGACTGACTGACTAATGGTGTTTGAATGCACTTTGTCACTTTATAGGTAGCTGCAGTGAGCTCTAGCTAACAGATGTGGAAGCTGAGGTTCAGAGAGGAAAAGCAACATGCTTGAGGTCACACAGCCTGGATGTGGCTACTTGGTTTGACTTGTGTTCTGGGTCCAAGGGAAATCACTGCAGGTCTGACTACTGAATCTAGTAGAACAGCTATTGCCTACTTACTCTCTTGTCCCCTTTTCTTTTCCTTTTCTGTGAGGATTTAATTATTCTCCAGAGCAAAATAGAAAATTGGAGACATGCAAATGTTTTCCCTCTTTCAGTCTGCCGCCTCGGAAGAACGTTGGGCCTGACCTCTTCCAGGGGCTACAGCAGAGACAACACAGGCTCCTGGCAATGCACTGGCCCCTTCTGCCACCCCTGGAGGACTCCCTGGCTCTGCCTGAGTGAGAGGGAGGTTGCCAGGGTGGCCTCTATTTGTGACAAGACAAATCCCTGCAAACTTAGGTGCAGGATAAATGAATCAAGGAACATAAAGTGAGCCCCTTGTGGTTAATAACACCATTAGAACATACCTAGGGAGTGATTCAGACAAGCCTGGGTAGATGGACTGAGATGGGGTGGCCCCTGGTGTTCAAATTAGGGGCCGCCCCCAACCCTCCCAACCCCCCTAATGCCCCCTCTCACCCTGCCAACACCCCCTCCCCTCCAACTTAGTTCTGAGGATTCTGGGTACCCAGTCTGTTTTGGATATTACAGGATATGTCCTTGACTGGAGCCCAGCGGTCACAGTCAAGTCCTGCTAAGCTCATAGTTCAGTGACCTTGTAGAGCCGGGTACCCTCGGGTGAGTTACCCCAGCTTCTCTTCCTCAGTTTCCTCATCGGGTAGATAGGGAGAGGAGCACCCGCTTTGAACATCTGCTGTGAAGTTTTAGATCAAGCGTTTGGGGCAGAGCCTGGTGAGCTCCTAAGTAACAGTTACTCCAGAGCGGGGCTCAGGGGCGAGGGAGGCACTGACCTGCAGAGGTGGGAGTGGGGCGGGGAGTGCCTGACCAGTGTGTCACACGCGCAGGCCTGCTTTTTGGGGAGACCAGGCAGCCTAGAAGTTCGAGGTCCTCCACCCGATCCTCCAGTCCTTCTGCCTCCCGCTGTCTCTGTCTCATGGGCCGGCTGCCTGTCCCTACCCTGGCTAGGTCCCCTCGTTGCCCTGCCAGGGGGCCCTGGCCCCAAGCGTCCAGCCCAAAGCAGGCCAGGAACTCTGTGTCCTGGGAGGTGATCAGCCTGGGTGCAGCTTCTCCTGGGAGGAGCAGGAGGAGCCTTTCAGCCCAGGGATCAGCACCCCAGAGGGGGTGCCACCCCAAAGACACTGCCCCATCCCCAGCGTCCCCTCAAGAGTTGCTTCTGCCTCCTGTTTGTCCCAGAAACCTGAGAAAAATGAGCCAAGTCCTAGCAAAAGGGGGCTCCAGCTGGGGGCCTGGTCCCCTTGACCCCAATTACTTTTGGTTGGGGGTGGGGTGAGAGGTTTTCTGTCTTCTTGAGATTCTCCCCCCCTTCCACCCTCCCACTCAGGCACTGGGCTGGATTTCCAGATTTCTCCCTTTCCCACACTCCTTCCTGCGTGCTCCTTCTCACACCCAGTTCTTCTTAAAGGGGCTCTAAGAAGAACGAATTTTCTATGAGCCGAACAATGCCCTATTAATCTTAGGAGGGATTTGAACTTGGCCACATTTCAGCCTTTGATTTAAATATCATTTTGGTAATGGGGGAGGAAAAAAAAAAAAAAAGAAGGTTGACTTGGACAACACCGAGTTTCCAATACCTTCTGAGCCTGAGACGATCTGGAATAGAAAATTAACTCCAACTCCCTCCTCCCTCCCGCCCTCCCACCCTCCAGCTTTCACTCACAAAAGCTCACTTCCCACATACTTCATGGGGATATTTCAAGTTAAAGTTTTGTTTACCTTATAGAAAAGTTAATTAGTTCCTTTTGATCTTACAGGGAAAACCACACAGGAAATTTTTCTTCACAAAGTGTACACACGAAGGACGGCTTTGCCCTCCTCACCAGAGATATTCATTAAAACAATTCGTTTCGATTTTTAATTTAAAGAAAACATTTGACATTTTCCCTATTTATTATTAGGAAAGCAGCTGTCCCTGGGCAGAGCGTGAAGGAGGCCGGGTGGAGGCCGTGTGTGCGCTGCACTCCAGCCCAGCGCCGGGCAGTTCATAATATGTCCCTGGTTTATTTTCCCATTTTTGGCTCACCAGAGTCTTCTGCAGAGAGGCAAAACCCTCCAACATGCCATATTCTAGTCACCAACATATTAAAAACCCCAGCTTTTGGAGAGGGAGGCTGTATGGTTTAAATAAAGATATTTAAGTTCTGAAATATAAATAGTTGCTATCCTGCAGAAACCTATCAGTGCATTAAAATCTGAAACAGACGGGGGGAGTGGAGGAGAGAAAATGTCTACTCTTTGGAGGTTTATCTAATGAAATGTAATAAATAGTACATATGCTCCTTTTCTTGAGCCCCTAGAGATATTTAAGCAATACCTGGATTTGGACCCTAAGCTGCTTAGTCAAAGTCGAGAAAGAGAAACGCTTGGATTTTCAAAATGCGATTTTCAATCTTAAGCACATTTTCCACATCTTGTATTGTTATGGGGTTGGGGATGCCGGAGACGTTGCAAATGGTGGAATTCATTTCCAGCACAGACCAACCGAAAAAGAAATAGTTTGACTTCCCCGAGGTTGAAAGTAAATATTAAAAGATATTGCTACAGAAGCAGCCAAAGCTATGGTCCCCATTACTGCCGGAGGAGAGCCCTTGTGTATAGATGGTATGGACAGAAAGGCCGCGGAAGAGATGTTTTCACAAAAGAAAAAACCACAAAAACATAACAGCTCTAAAGAGTGGTGTTGACATGAGTATATAATTTTGAGGATATTTTTGGGTGCGTATCCCTTTCCTGCCCCTGACACAAATATTTGGAGATTGATACTGTCGTTGTTGATAAAAATTAAATTGATGCCACGTACAAAAGATATATAAAAACCATGTCAACAGATGGGGTGACTTTGATGATGTTCTGTACAGTAAAAGTATAAGAATCTGATGACATTTTATTGTCACCCATTTGTGTTTTCATCTGCCCTAATCACTGCCCTTAAGAACGGAACTCTTAATATAGATTTCTTTATCAAAAATTTTTCACCTGAAGATACATTTTGTGGTTTAAATATATCCCACTCTCCTTTTTAAATTTGTATTTACTCATTTCGTAAATGATGAAGGCTTGTGGCAATTCATTTGTGAAGTTAGGAAAAGCTCTATTTTGCAGAGGGTTTAAAAAGGTTGGCTGTAGGAGGAGATTCTTGCAAATGCCCGGCCCCAGGGAAGCTGGTTATTAATGCAAGTTTCCAAAGTCTTTCTGTTCAAATGCAGAGACCAAAACCCCCTTAAAAAAAAAAAAGTTCCTCCTGCAACACAATTATTTTCCTTCCCTTTATAAAAATACTTTTGATATTTCCTTCTAAAGAAATATTACAACTTTTTAGAGTTGGAAATAGTCTCTTCTTTTTTTTCCCCTTGAGAAAAAAAGATTTAATGCAAAGTTTAAAGGGAAAAGAAACTTATTTTACAAAATGGATGAAAAACAGAAGCAGCAAATGAATACCCAATTCCTTCTTCGGATGTGCCAAATAACAACTAACAAAAATCAAATACTTCCCCTAAGTTCATGGATGGGATTCCTCCCATGTAAATCTCCATCTATTTCTATTTTCATCCAAACAAATAATTTTCTCTGTGGCTAGAAGCTTGAGGGAGTGTGTCCCTCGCTTCTCAAGGCAAACCTTGAGACCTCAATAGCTAGATATGCAAAATGTTCCTTTCCACGAATTCCCACCAAGTTGGCTGTCTCTGGGGAGCAGTGGGCTGGGGGAGTATGCCTGGGTCCATGCTTCCTTGGCCTGGATGTTAGAAGCGGAGAGGTGAAAAGAGCCCAGAGAAAGACACAATCCAAAAGGAGCAAACATTGGCAGAGCGATAAAAAGAGCAAGACAAGTAAATATTTTTCTAGCGTCCTTCCAAGTTAAAACCAATGAAGCTACACAGGGAAAGAAAGGAAAAACAAAATTCATCCCTACCTTGGTCAGATGAAAAGTAATGGGGACTTGTTTCCAGAGTGGTTATGACCTACACAGAGCTTCTTACCTTAAATCTATACATTTTGAACAAAAACAGCTTGGAGCAATTCTCTCCAAACAACCCCAAATGTTAACCATTCCATTTCAAGATCAGGTTTCTCCTTCAGCCTAGACGTGATATCAGTTCGGTTTTCTTTTCTTTTCTTTCTTTTTTTTTTTTTAATATGTATTCTTATGTTTCAAATCCTCAAACAGACTTTTTTCATCTTTGTGAGTGCTCCTTCTGGCTCCTGGGTGGGTTGGGGGTCGTCGGGAGTCCTTCTCTTCAGGACAATTAGCTCCCCACTTGATCATTTTAAGACAGAATGATTTGTTGTGGTCAGCGAAGGGGACTTTCTCCCCCTCTCCCTTAATATTGTTGCAGATATGTAAAGTTTACTGCGTGCAGTAAATATGTCAGCTTTGGCCAGGGAGTTTGCTAATAAAGCACCGAGGGGTATTATTGATGGAAAAGATAATGTTTTCAATAAGACTGCCGGGGCTGAAGTTCGAGACATTCCACACCCAGCACAGCACAGGCGTCTGCGAGGCCGCCCCGCTGCCGCTGCTGGACGCTGGGTGAGCAGGGCTGAGAGAGTGAGTGGCTCCCTCTCAGCGGTCACCCGCTGTTGGAACCCCCGCTGCTTTGGAGAGCTCTGTCCTTAAAAAAAAAAAAAGAAAGAAAGAAAAAAACGGCTTTCCTGGCCATCGCTAAGAGGTGAGCTTATCAGAAAAATCACAGGAGACCATTTCCCTCGCTTGGATTCTTTCTGAATTTATGAACTCACCCCTGTTGATAGGAGAGAAACAGAAATCCAACACTTGGCCCCTGAATCTCTCTTTTTAAAAGGCAACTTAAAAAAAAAAGGGTTTGCTTCTCCTATGTGTTTCTTTTCTTTTCTTTCTTTCTTTCTTTTTTTGAGACTAGGTCTCGCTATTTTTGCCCATGGAACCGCAGGCTCATGTTGCCCGGGGTACCACGGACTCAAGCGATCCCCAGCCTCAGCTTCCCAGGTAGCTGGGACTACAGGCGCACGCCACCACTCCCACCTATTTCCTATCTATTTCTTTGTGGATTATTCTTCAGTCTCCCCCCTCCCACCCCCCTTACAAAGAAAAAAAAGAAACAGCAGAACACGGGGTCTTAATGCCACTCGGCTGAGCTCTCACCCTCGCGTTTTCTGTCACATCATCCCACATGACAGTTTCATCTGGTGCTAATGTGGCCGTCACATGGGTTGGCCCTCAGAATTCCATGCTCATTTACCATTAATCAAATGCATCATTATGAATTGTGTATGCATTTTAGAGCAGCCCGAAGTCCCGGCTTGATATTGAAGTCTTTTTTTCATTCATGTTTCAGCAACAAAACTCACATCTGCTGGGAAGATTAACGGCAAGGAGGAAGTGACATTCTTTGTGTTTGCCTAGCCCAGAAATCAACAGCCCTCAATTACAGATCGGGAGACAGTGTCCAGGTAGCAGTCGTTTTTTTCTGGAGAATGATTATTGTTCCTTGTGGGTCACTACAGTCACCCTCAACTGAAGGAAGCTGCTTGGAGAGAGAAAGGCAGACAGACCTAGGAGTGAGCTCAACTTCCCAGGGTCTGGTGCGCGGTTGCCTCCTTTGGACTAGGGGGATTTTAGTCTTAAATTGCATTTAGTTGAAGTGGGGACTGGCCATTCTAATTTGGAAGAATTTGAAGTATTTGCAGGCTGAGCCCGGGTGGGTGGGGGTGGAAGTGGGGGACAGGACGGTGGGTACTCTTTTGCCCTGGCTGCTTTGCCTTGGAGAACTGTGGGCTGCTGCCCTGGGACACATTTGCCAGCTGAGGCTCTGTGAGAGCATTCTGGGTTCCAGAACCTTCTTTGGTGGGCCTACCTTCAGTCAGTGGATGAGCATCTGGTGTCTCCCTGACCTATAAACAGGGTTTTCATTGGCGGTTTGCAGTGAACAAGTGTTTCCTGAGGACGGGCACCGTGTTTCAATCAGGTACAGACCTTTTCCTGAGCTACCATCTTAGTTCCCAGATGTGGGACCTGGTGCCCGAGTCAGGGCAACTCCAGACCTGACCCCCAGCAAGGCTGGGGCAGTAGAGCTGACTGGAGGCCAGGCCACATCTTGATGTCAAATGGCCAACAGTCCCCAGCACAAGCAGGGAACACAGGAGGAAGCTGTCCCAAGCAGTGACGGGAGGCCAGGCACAGGGGTAGTGGTGTTATTTTGTGATGTTATTGTTTTTTCCCCTCCTGGGGGAGATGGGGATCCTCTTGGCTCTAGGAAATGCCTCTCGGTGCTCTGTTGCGGGGCTCTCATGGGTGCTATGGGGTTTGTGATATTAGTGAGCCTTATCAAGTAGCATGGTCCCCCTAAACATGCATGTGGTTGTGGGGAGGATAGGCGTTGTGGTTTGGGGAGCTGCTAAGCTTGGCAGGTGGTCTCCTGAACAAATTTCGGGGGCCTTTCTTTCCTAAGTGTCTGTTCTCCCCTGGAAGGCTTAGGCCACTTCCTGGGAAGGGAGATGAGGGACACTGGAGCACGAATTTCAGCTCCTCTTCCCGCAAGCTAAGCCTTCTGGTCCTGGGTCAGGGGGCGAGCTGGTTTCTGCAGTTGAGCAGAAGTCACCATCTGCAGCAGCGGGCTCCGGCTACTAGCCAGACTGGGTAGCAGTTGCGCAGAGCTGGGACCTCTGCACCAACATGGGGCAAGTGTGTATGCGTGGGTGGGGGGCCTCCCCATACTGGACCTGATGGAGCTCTGTTTTCGTCACTTGGGCCGTCTCTCCCAGTGGGAAGTGGTGCTGCTGCTATCAACCGGGCTGAGCCTGGAATCTGGACTGGGCAGCTTGAGGCTGGCAGGTGTGACCTTGGAAGGGAGGACGGTGTGGGGGTAAGGGTGGGGGTAGGGGTGGTAGTGCTGCCTTCTCTCCCACCCCTATGACCTTCAGGGCCTGGAACAAGGCAGCAGTGTTTAGGCTCTGAGCCTGGGCTTCAGAATGGCTTAGAGGAAGCCTGGGGACAAGGCTTTGGGATACTGTCTTTGAGGCTTAAATGGCTCTCACTGGGTGTGTGACTTAATCTCAGAAGGACCTGTGACTTCACCATGGGCTGGAGTCCGCTCCAAGACCACAGCTTCTGGGGGCCCTTCTTCCTGGGAGCGTTTTGCTCTTACCACTGCCCTCGCAAGCAAGACGCTGGTGCTCAGAGTAGCTTGTGAGCCATCAAGCTCAGCCCAAACCCAAACCTTCCTATTCTAAACCTGCAGCCCCAGCTCTGTGCATAATACTCCATATTATAAAATAAAAATTCAGGGCCTTAAACTCCTGAAATAGATTGTCTTAGACAGCGATTTGGGAAATGGCCCAGCTGAACTGCCTGTGAAAATACGGGGGTCAAGTCCCACTTGGAGCAGCTCACGCAGGTTTTTAGACAAAGAGTTGATTCCACTTTTTTTTTCAAACATGAGGATTTGGGTCATTTAGGTTTAAGGTTCCACCAGTCAGTGTGGGTTGTCTGTCACCTGGTTTGACTCACGGACCCAGAAGTTTCTGTGTGGCAAGCTGTGGGCTACCTTCCTCTCTGGTTTTGCTCCTTTGCAAAGGAGCTGGTTTGTCTGACCTCCTTCGGCTCTCTGCAGCCAGCCGGGCCTGGACACAGATAGCTAGTGAAGGAATCAAGCCTTGGGGTATTGACTGTTGCGGAGAGCTGTTCAGATCCAAGCTCCTTTCTGAATGACCCAAGCAACATGTACACCTGGTAAAAAATGAAAACCCTACAGAAGTATTTTAAAAGCAAATGAAATGTGTTAATATTTCAAAAGTGCTTTGAAGAGCAGTGCCTGGTACATAATGAACTCCCTAGAAGAGCTTATTAAGGAAAAATAGATGAAATTAGAAGTAACTTTTTCTTCCACCATTGATTTGTATGTAGTCTCCTTCCCCAGAAGCAACCAAAATAAACAATTTTTTTTTTTTGCAAATTCCTCCAGAAATTGCTTCTATAAGTGTGTGGGTAATAATTTTATATTATATAATGAAAAGAGCAGGTTACAAAACAGCTTTTTTGGGTTAATGATCCTGTTCTTAAAACAAAGACATGAACAAAGATCCATAGAAAATAACTGGAATCATGTATATTAAAGTAGTAATGGTGATTATTTCCAGGGATTGGGGTGAGTTTTTTCTTTTTGTCTCCTTTTACTTCTTTCATAATTCTAAAAACTAATTAAGGAGGAGCGCCTATAAATATGGAAATGAGTGGAGGAATATAGACCCTGGAGGTCAAGGTTCAGGTGGAGGTTCAGGACCCCCGCCCCCACAAGGAGTTTATAGAGACTGTCTCCTGTTTATTCAAGGGGTCTGCTCCTCTGGCACTGACACTGAACCCCGATCTGCATTTGGCTCTGCCCAGGGCTCCAGCACCAGGGGCTCCTGGATTGACAATCCCACTGGGATAAGGTTTCTAGGTCTGTCCTGCACATGCTCCCCAGTGTTGTGAAGAGACTCCCTCCCTTTGCTGTCTGGCTGCCTGGCTGGTCCTGACCGCCCATCAAGGACAGAGGGTGACACCGAGGTGCAGGGAATCTCTACTCTTAGACCGGGAGCCCCTAGCCAGGTCCTTTGGCCTGTGAAGAGGCAGGCTAACCCCCCTACTTGAAACTCAGCCTTCCTCCTTCAGGGGTGTGGGGGAGGGTCCTGAGTGGGCACAGCTGACAGCTCTTGACTCCATATGCCAGGCTGAAGTCTGACACACATGGTGTGAACCTGATGCCGTCGCTTAACAGCCTCAGGAGCTGGAGTCATTTCACCTTTTTGAGTCTCAGTGGCCTCATCTTTAAAATGGGGCCACAAGGGCCAGGCATAGTGGCATGTGCCTTTAATTGCAGCCTACAAAGCGAGGTTGAGGCTAGGAATCGCTTGAGTCTGCAGGTTCGAGACCTGCCTGGGACAACATAGCAAGATATAGTCTCAAAAAATAGCTGGGTGTGGTGGTGTGTGCCTGTAATCCCAGTTACTTGGGAAGCTGAGGCTGGAGATTGCTTGAGTCCATGGTACCCTGAGCAACATGAGCCTGTGGTTCCCCAGACAACAAAGCAAGACCTAGTCTCAAAAGAAAATGGGGGGAGGAGCACAATGTCTTCTTCCTGATGCTGACGTATCTTCATTCTTAGCTCATTCCTTCAAGACAGAAGGGGTGGGTGTCTAGCTCTTTCCTGGACCTGGTGAGGGCTCTTGTTGCTCAGACCTCTCTATAGGACACCAGGTAGATCAAAAATGTTTTCCAGACAGAAAAGCAGAGGGGTAGCTGGGGAGGCTTCAGGCAAGGAGCGTGCATGTGGTGGGGTTTGTGACCAGGAGAGAAAGCTTTGGAGTTTTGCCGCCTCTCGGTGCATGGAGCTCCATATTTCTCTTCAAGATGCTGAGGGTTTGACTCTTGCTGAGGAGCGGTTAGGCTGAACTTATCTCTCAGTTAACTTGAGTGGGTCAGAGGAGTGTGGACTGGGCAGTGCTGAGTGCGACCTGTCCCTCTGTTCTTGTGTTGGGGAGCTGAGTGTCTCTTCAGCTTGGAGGTAAGGACAGCTTGAAGGTCACCATGAAGAGATGTGTCTCTGGGAGAACCCCCTTCTTTTGCCATGTCTGTGGCTCACAGGGCTGGAAGGAAGATGCTAGGATGAATCAGCCATGGACTCAGACTCTGCCCCCTGCTGGCTGGAGAGCTTGGGTGAGTGTTTCCTCATCAGCACTTCGGGTGGGATGGCAGTGTGCTTCCCCGACAGCCATTGTGAAGGTGCAGAGGACACGCAGGACTCAGGGTCCATGTTAGGGAAGGAGTCAGGGCCTGGTCAGTGCTAGTGGGGGTCCAAAGTCTGGATACAAGGCACCTTTCTCCTATCTGCAGAGCCTTGCACCAGGTCCCTGCTCAGAGAAATTCCATTCCCCGATTTGACTTTCCCTTTCCCAGCCCTGACTAGACGGCTATCCTACCGGACCCCCATGGGGCAATGGTCAGAGTGACCCATGGGAGCAGAGGGGGAAGGAAGCCATGAGGTGGAGTATGGGAGAGGAGAGGTCTGCAGAAGCAAGTAGAGACCATGCTTGGGACCCCGGATGTTGTTTCTGGTGGTGGATCTTCAGGGTGACAGGACCAACCACAAGATAGGCCCGTGCTCGCCTAGCCACCCCTCCCCCACACTTCCCGAATCAAGAAGGCAGAGAGAAGGGCTGGGTTTTTCCCCCCCTCCTCCTCTCATCTGTGAAATTGAGACATTACAGTCCCAAAATGGGCTTTGAGCCTGTAGAAATTAATCCGGTCTGGCAGGAGGTCTGCAAATAAACATATTGTTTCCATTGGTGTTGACATTTGGATTGTGAGAAGGTTTGAAAATGTAACTGTAGTTGGGATTTTCCAGCCCATCCGAGTTTTTCCATGAGGGGCTCAAGGAGGAGTTGGTGACTGGGTGAATGCCCTCTTGAAGCACGCCTTGGTATGAGCCAGACCTGGCGTCTCAGGGGTGCTGAGTCTACCTGACTCTCGTAGGGGTGCCAAGCTTACATGCCACGCCCCTCAGGGCAGCCTGGGACTGCCCAACACCCAGCCACGTTGTGGGCCTGGTGCTTTACACATGCATCTCAGTTTGCCACATGAGTGTGGCAGAATATATTCAATTACCCCCATTTCATAAGCTGGGACTTGGAGAAACAGAGAGGTCAAGAGACCTGCCAAAACCACACAGGCAAGCAGGGAGGGCTTGCACTTTGCCATCTCTGCCTCTTGATGGACTGCCCAACAGCATCGCATGCCAGGAACTTTCTGGAAGGTCGTCTCACCAAGCAAATGGTTCGTTGTCCCAGAGAAGAGGCCGAGCTTGGACTGAGGTGGCTGAAGTTGGCAGAGTTGATGCTGCTAGGTCTGTCCCAGATGGGACTCTGTGGATTTAGGCCCCTTTTATTGTCTTGCTACTTTGCAGCCTACCCCCTTTCCATCACTAGAGCTCACCCTTCAGTGACTTCTGAGTCCCCATGCTGCACCTTCTCCCAGCTGCCTGCTCAGACCCCAGCAGGAAAGCAGCCTGGCTCCCCACAGGAGGGACAGCTGTCCAAAAGTCCTCAACTCAGGGTGAAAGCATGCAAAGCTTTTCACCATGAACCCCAGGTGCTGGGTTTTGGGAAACGTGAGGGCGTTTCTGGACCCTGGCAATTCTATATATCTTTCTAGGTCTCATCTCCCAGATAGCCAGCCTTTGGGATGTAGAGCCCTATCTCCAGTGTCCAGGTCCCCCCAAATCATTGAGTCAGGTGAGGAAACAGAGGCACACCCCGTGTTGCCTGGCTGGCTTTAACTTCACCATCAGGAGCCTCCCAGGGGCCTGCCCACCGCCCCCCCCCCCCCGCATGTGCCCCCTCGTCTCCCAGGCGACTATTTCACCAGGCATCAAAGTCAGACCAGATGTGGCAAGAGTCCTCAAGGGCAGAGCCTCAGTGCCTCGCTACCTCCTTTCCCTTTGCTGCTGGGGCGGGAGTTGGGGGGTGTGGGGGTGTGGGGGGAAGCAGGAAGTGGGAGTTGCAAGACAGAGGCTTAGGTCCAGGCCCAGTCCCCACCCCCACCCCCACACCCAACCTGGTACTTTGTGGTGAAGTAACCCCATGCCTGGCTAGGAAGATGCCTCCTCAGCCACAGCCCTGGCTGTGGCCTTTTCTGCCCCCTCCCTCCTCTCCCTGGGGCTCTGGGAGTGAGTAGTCATCTCCATCTGTTCTCACAGATTGAGGGAAGGTTCCTTCACAGCACCCCCACCCCCACACACCAGGAGAGAGTTGTCTTTGCACCTTGAACCCCCCCAGGATGCATTGGTTTGACTCCTCAGCACCCTGCTTCTCTTGTTCAAAGGCTGGAAACTGTGACCAGAAGTTTGGGGGTGTTGGGTTTGGCCTGACACCGTCCTGGGAGCAAATGTTAGAGCTCCCATCTGGATGTTTTTGTTTGTTGGCTGACTTTGCCTTTGGGAGGTGTGAACCTCGACTGGGTTTGAGGTTCTGGAAATCAGGAAGGTTTGTGTTCATTTCAAGGTTCAGAAAATCACTGTGGTTTTGGGTCACGGTTGGGTTTGATTTGCGTGCTTGACAGCAGCAGAGGCTGGGCAGCGGCTCCTGCCTGGGGCCTCTGCAGTTCCCTTGGGGTCCCCTGGGGTGTGTCCTCTGACCCAGGCTTGGTCCTGGGCCAAGCTGACAAGGAGAGGGACCTGTGGGAGGGGGATGGTGCATCCCTGGGGACAGGGAGGACTGAGAATGCACTCTCCCTTTGTTTTTATTTTATTTTTATTTTTATTTTTCTGAGACTAGGTCTCACAATTTTTGCCCGTGGAACCACAGGCTCTCGTTGCCTGGGGTACCACGGACTCAAGCAATCCCCAGCCTCAGCTTCCCAGGTAGCTGGGATTACAGGTACGCACCACCACGCCCAGCTATTTTTTTGGAACTAGGTTCGCTACGGGCCCCAGGCGGGACTCGAATCGCAATCCTTAGCCCTGGCCGCTTCATATTGTACGCTCCCTTTAAACTTAGTGGGGATTGTGCCTGGGTATGATTTCCATGGACTCCTGAGAGGTGATTTGGGGGTGAAGCATGATGAATGTGCTCAGTGTTGTGCCCTTTGGCCTCAGACCCTGTGATGAGCGAGCAGCAGGCTTCTGCTTGGGGGCCAGTGCCCAGCACACCCCTGTTGTGACTTGGGGGAATACCTTCCCTTCTCTGAACTCCTGGGTTCTCAGAGTCTCTTTCTCGGGCAGTTCTGAGGACGAAAGGGGGAAGTAAGTGCTTGTGGACAGTCACCGAGGATGTCAGGATGGCTTAGTTTTCAGGAGCTCTGCAGAGACAGGGCTATGCCTCATTAGCGAGGTTCTTCCCAAGTTAGCGCAATGCTGGCACTGGAGTTTGGGCCATGAGTCTTTTTTGAGAAGCAGCCTCCTCCTTGGTCTTGTCAGTATTAAGGGTGAGTCTGTTTCAGGGATCTGGAAGGAGACCTCGCCAGGCATGGAGATCTCCCTGCAGCAGACACTGGCCTCTGTCACTTCCCACGGGGGTCCCCAGGCTGGTCAAAGTGCCCACCTCCTGCCTCTGACCTGACTTCATCTGTTTCCATCTTCATCTGTTTCCCAGGGGTGGAGGCCCCTTTCTTTCCCAGGGGCAAGGTGTTCCCACCATCTTTGGGTTCACCTTTTTTGGGTGGTGTGTGAGAACTGGGGCCCCTGCAGTGAAGAGCCCGGATGCCGTGGGTTCCATTTTAGAGTCCTTAGTATTGTTGTCCCAGTGAGTGTTCATCTAGCAGCATGGAACTTTGGTCTGTTCATAATAATGTTGGCCTTGATGCAGTAACTTTCTGTTCTGGGCACTTCATTAATCCTCGCTGCTGCCCTGAGGGGAGGCACTACATGAGACACTCAGCTTGCAGATGAGGAAATGGGGGCTCAGAGAGGTTAAGCTACGTGTCCAAGTTCACACAGCTTGTGCTGGTGGAGCTGGAAGCCAAAGCCGGGGCGCAGGTCCCAGTGTGAACTCTGAGTACAGTGCTCAGACTGCAATGACACAATGACAGGGAGCTGACTCAACCAGGTACCCTAATCTCTCAGGAGCCCTTTCCTGGCTGACGCAAGGAAGGCAAGGAGTCCCACAGCCAGCAGTGCCTCTCAGGTCTTGGAAGATGTAAATGGCTGGTGGCTCCACCAGCCTGTGTCATCCCCGCCTGCTCAGGCTGTGGCTCTGACTGTGAAAGGTGAAGTGTGGTAAGCACAGCTGCCCAAGGCCCTGTGGGAGCTTCCTTCCCATCATTCCACTGCAATGAGCTCACAGTGACCCTGCCTAATTCCTGAGTCTGTTCTGTCCCCCAAACCACCAGCCTCAGGGCAACAAACTCCCCTTCCAGCCCACCCTTCTTCCGCCATCTGCCGCCTTCCTTGGTAGTGGCAAAACCTGGGCTGATCAATGCCATCTTCCACCAGCAGCACTCATGTCAGGTCACTCTTCCCTCTTCAAACACCATCTGCTGCAACCCCCAGGGGGGGGTCTATGGGCCTCGGGATTTGGGTCCACTGGAGTGGGAGCACTGAGCTTGATCTAGGGTAGTGACACAGTTGAAAATTTTATTGGCGCCAAAATACCCTGGTGGGTGGAGTTTAATAGACTGCGAAAAGAAATGAGATGTTCCAAACAGCAGATAAAAGGAGGGAGCAAGGACAGAGGGGAAAAAAAAAGGAAAGAAAAGAGATGAGAATGGCGGACTGAGAGAATAGGTCTATGTGGACAAGTCCCCTGAAAGAGTGAGCTGGAGGTGACGAGGAGTCATGGAGGCCGGCAGAAGAGTAGCTGGTGTGGAGAGTGTGGCACCGCAGCAAGGTGGCATAGTGAGCTGGTGCCCGGAGATGGCCAGGGATTTGGAAAGCTGATTAGTGCTTCAGCAATTGTGAAAGAAGTTTGAAGAGACTTGGAGAAGCAGAGCAGCATGGAACACTGGAGAGAGAGGAAGCAGAGAAGACGCCGGAGAAGGACTGGACATTGCAGGGTGCCAGCAGGTTTGGAAGGGCGCCATCCTGGACATGTTTTTGGGACGTTCGAACTAAACGGTACTTAGGGGGAGGAAACTGACCACTGTGGCTTTGAGGACTTTTCATTTTTCTTGGTTAATTTCCCTTGTTAATAAAGCCCTGTTGTTTAAACTGCTTTTGAGTGGCAACAGCTATGCTTGGGTGAGGGAGGCAGAAGCTGCTTTTTAAATGTAGCTTCTTGGTTGGTGGCTTCTGCCCCTTTTGATCCGATTTCAAGCTGATTTGCAAAGGTGCCAGCATCTTTCAGGATGAGACACCCCTGAGGAGGGTGGTGTTTAGGTATAGAAGACACGATTTAGCTCGTCACAAAACAGTTTGTCTCATCTCACCGGGAAGGACATGATGTAGGGTGGCTTTGGGCCCCGGTCCCCAACTTTTCTTAGAGGTTTTCTCCCTCATCTTGCTTCCCTCTCCCCAAGCAGCTGCTCCTCTGGCTGCACAAATGTCCCACTGTCCCTCCTGTCAGAGCTCTGGCCCTGTGGCTGTTTCTATTTCCGGGTCTCTTTTGGAATCTCTCGGTGGAAACATTCTGGAGCTGTTCTCTCTGCTTCCACTGCTTCCACCTTGGGTCTTTACAGTCACCAGGATGACCTTGGAAAATACCAGTCTGAGCCAGGCATGGTGGCACGCACCTGTAGTCCAAGCACTGGGAGGCAAGAGGCCTGGGATCACCTGAGTTTGCAGGTTCAAGACTACCAGACAAAATAGCAAGATCTGGTCTCGAAAAAGCAGCTGGATGTGGTGGTGGGCACCTGGAATTCCAGCTACCTGGGAGGCTGAGGCTGGGGATCGCTTGAGTCCATGGAATCGGGACTACCCCGGACAATATAGTGAGATCTAGTTTCAAAAAAAGAAAAGAAAAATGCCAGTCTGATTCCATTGACCTCAGCTTTCCCCTGCATTGTCTGCCCCTCCCCCCTGATTATCTGCTCTGGCTACACTGATCTCCTCCAGGTTGGCTTGTTCAGCACCTTCACCTATGCTGTTCCTTCTACCTGGAATACTGTCCCCACAAATATCCATATAGCTGCCTCATCAACTAGATTTTTCCAAGATTACTGCTCAACCAATCTTAGTTCATTTATTATGTTTCATTTACCATGTGCAGGAGTGTGAGGAAGGAGGGGCTGCCATTTGAAACACACTCCTGACATCCCACCACCACCCCCCACTCTTGACACCCCACCACCCCACCACCCCTGCCCCTGTGCTGAAATTTCTCCATCACATCAATCACTGTCTGGGCAGAGGTGGAGCTCTATGAAGCTAAGATGCTCAAGTCCAGAACTTACCAGCAATATCTGAGACCCTGGCCCTAAATTGATACCTACAATATTAAAATCATTTTTTTCTTAAGGAGTTCGCCTCCCCACCCCAATTATAAAACTCCAGGCCCTACAACAGCCTGGACCTGTCTGCCTCTGCACCTGACACTTTACCTGTTCTCAGGTGTTTACTTCTACTGAGAAAACATAAACCTCACAAAACAGAGGCTGTGCCTTTTATTTTCGTGAACTCTTATGTCTCCAGAAAAGTTGTTGTAGACAGTAGGAGCTCAATAAATGTTGCTGTATGTATGCAGGTCAAGCCCAAGTTCACACGTCTTTCAGAGGTTGACATCTCTCTTAGGATAAAATCACAAGGCCCTGCCCTCTATCTGCTCTCAGATGAGCTACGATTTAGATGCAGGACCATTGCACATGCTCCTTCCTCCCCGTGATGTTTTCCTTCTCTGAACCTCTATCCTTCCGGTCTCTACCTGAATGTCACTTCTAGCCTCTGCTCAGTCTGACCCTGGGGTTGTGTACTTTCTTGAGACCTTAGCATTTCTCTAGGTAGCACTTCTGCCATTGTAACCTGACTTTGTTGGCTTAGTTATTTCCCCCTCAGAACTGCAAACTCCCTGAGGACACAGTCAGGTTTTTCTTGGGACCTGCCATGTTTCCAGCATCCTGCTTGGCACTTGTATTTCACTGACTCGGTAAACTGCTGAAAAAATGAATGAATTAAAAATCAGAGAAAAATAAGAAGTCACAGTGAATATAAATAATTACTACACAATAATCTAGTAAGTCCAAAATCAGTTAATATAAAATAAACAAGATCACAGATGGGCTGGGTTATCTGTGCTGGGGGCACCTAAAAAGGATTTAATCCATTGTATACAGTGTGTGCTCCCTGTGACTTGTTTCACTAGGATGCCACAGGCTGTGGCTGCCTGTTTGTGCATGTATGAGCATGTACATGTTGTCACAGGTGTAAATGTGCATGTGTGTATGCGCAAGCATCTATGTACCTGTGTGTACCCAGGCATGCATATGCATGTGTCTGTGTGAGTGTGTATGTGTCTGTATGTAGGTGTTAGGGACAAAAGGTCAAGAAGGTAGACAAAAATGACAAATGGGCTGAACTCTGGTCTCCATTTCCACTTCAGACAGAGCAGTTCTATTTTTATCTGTTTGTATATGAATACTTCTATATTAATATTACCAGCAGATTAGATTAATATTTATTGTATTAAGCATGTACTATTCTATAATAAGCATATTGATATATATTAGTGTTTCTATATAAATATATAGAAATATTTCTATATTATCTATATTAAATACTAATTCAAAAAGACACCTATACTTGGTTGTTTATTGCAGTACTATTTACAATTGGCAAGATATGTAAACAACCCAAATGCCCCAAAACTGATGAATGGTTGGAAAAGATGTGGTACATTTACACAATGGAATATTATACTGCAATCAAAACTGACACATATGGTGCGTTTGTGATAAGATGGAGGGACACAGAGGGAATCATGTAAGCAGAAATAAGTCAGAAAGAAAAAGACAAAAAGCCGTATGATCTCACCTATAGATGGGACATAGGAATAACAAACAAAAAACAAGAAAAACCCAAAGTAAGCTGGCAGTGGAGCTGGGGCAGGCTGCTAGGGGAGGTGTGGGGAGAGGGAGAAATTGGGGAAGGGAGGAGTATAGGAAGATCAAGAGGAGGACTCGGGTGACAGGGTGGAGGGAAAACCCCAGGTAATGCAATGATGTGATATATATATATATATATATATATATATATATATGTGCTTATATGCATAAATATGTAAACAACAAAAAGACAAAAAAACAAGACACAAAAAACATTTCTGTCTTTTAGTTTTGTCAAAAAAGAAGTAAACTCTTCCCATCAAACTCAAATTTTGCCTTTTGCATTCTTTTTCATATTTATACCCATTCATACACACACCCACCTTGAAGCTATCTTCCTATTTTATGGATGCATAAACTGAGGCCCAGAGAGGTAATGGTTTTTTCCCAGGACCACAAAGCAAGCAAGCCCCAGGCCAGGGACCCATCCCCAGCCGGAGGTCAGTTCCCAGGTGCCGGGGGTGGGGGAGTGGGGGGGGGTAGGGGGGTTAGCTCCTGGGAGTCACAAGTTTTAATCCCATCATCATCATGTGAATAAGGAATCACTTTACTTCCAGAAGTCAGGACTTGCTAGATGCATGGAGTAAGAATCACAATGCTGAGTACATATACCTAGGGGGAAATCAATGCAGAAATCTAACTTTCTTTTGAGTCTTTCAGTTACTCTTCATTGGTGACTTGTTCATTTATATTATTGTTGGGAGGTGCTCTTAGCAGAAACTGAGGCAGGTACCAAGTGTTTTAGAAAAATTCATGGGAGCAAAGCTTCAAAGGGAAATAATTGTGTCCATTAGTTTCATGGTGTGTGTGTGTGTGTGTGTGTGTGTGTGTGTGTGTGTATGTGAAAAAGAGAGCAAAGGACCATTTCTCACCATTTCTCATATAATTTGACAGTGGAACAAATACCTCTGGCCCATGGGATCTCTATGGGGGAAGAAGAATGATCATTTTTCATGTTACAAAAAGCAATCTTTAATTTATTCTCTGATAACAAAAGTAATAATAGGTACTTCTGGAAAATTAGGACATTACAGAAATAGACATGGCTGAGAAAGTGAAAGTGTTTCATTATTATGGTCAATCCCTCTAGCCACAGTTAATATTAGTTTAGTTCAAACATACCAAGAGTCAGGTTCTGTTCTGGCATTGGGAAGACAATAGTGAACTAATACAGATGCGCTTTGAGCCCTTGCAGGGACTCCCAGTTAAGTGAGGAAGAGATATGAAGACATCAGATGATTATAAAAATGCAACTGTTTTGCACTAAAAGGAGAGTTACCTTGATGAGAAGGTGTAGAACTTTATTTGAGGGAGTCAAAATGGACCCAGGATCTGGTAAGTAGGTAAAGGTGGGAAAAATGTGTTTCAGCAAGAGGAAGTAGATATGCAAAGGTCCTGTGTCAAATGGGAGACTATCAGTGTGGCTAGAGAGATTTACTCATGGTGAGAGACAGAGGCATCTGTAGTTAGGCCTGTGAGATGATGGTAAGATTTCTGGGTATTTATCCAAAGAGCAAAGGAAGCCATAAATTGTTTTAAATAAGGGCGACTATGATTAAATTTGCATTTGGCATCTACAGTCATACATCACTTCATTCAGAGAAATCTGTTGTTAGGCAATTTCACTCTTGTGCAAACATCATAGAAGGACTTACACAAATAAACTAGATGGCGTAGTCCCTTCACACCTGGGTCAGCTCTATGGTCTAGCCTGTTGGCACCTTTGTCCATGTGTAGCCTGTCATTGACCAAAATGTTAAGTGACCCATTGCTATGTTCTTTTTGATTTAGTTGTTGTTGCACATGCAGTTCAATTACTGCTTTAACAGGCTTAAGCAAAAAGAATGGTTTTATTGGCTTATGTGGCTACACGATCTAGGGGTTTAAATGTCTCCAGTTTCTTGCCATCACTCTCAGCCTTATCATCTACTCTGCTGACTCTTCGGCCCACATAGGACACCAGGTGCTCACACACCATCTACCTCCACCACAGTGAAAAATGTGCTTCTTGCTACTGCTGTGGCTGTGTCAGTTTTTGCCCCTCTGTCAGGTGCCCCTGGGCTACTCATTGTGGTTAAGAGCATGGAGAGCTCTGATTGACCAGGCCCAAGTCACATGGTCCAGAAGGGGGCATGGAGTCCACCCTGTCTGCAAGCCCATGAAGGGGAGCAAGTCCACTTAATGGAAGTCAGAAGAGTGGTTAGCTCTGGGTTGGGAGGCCAGATTAGAGACACAGAGCACCTTGTGCCAGGGACAGACATATTGTAGGTCTTCATCTGGAGCAGTCTTGTCAAGTGTCCATGCACTTAGAAGCATATAGAGTGAACACTTAAGTAATACACATTTTCCTGTGTACAAGCTTGACCAAGATTGAGAAGGCACCTGGTTGGAGAATGGGGCACTTTATTCTTAGAGAAAAGTGGGGATGCTGTTACTAAAAGAAGGTTGAATGAATATTTATTATTATATATGTACCATATATATGGTAAATATACTTATATATATGGTTTTAGCATGATCTGGACATCTTAATGCACCCTTTGTATAATATTTACTTTATTTGGTAAATCTTGGGCATTTTCCCACCAGCATCATTGCTTTATACCTGGAAGATGCTTTCATTATGTGAATGAGGGGGGTCACCTCTGCACCCCCTACAGGAAGGGGGATCCCAAACATGCTCAAACCTTGCTTTGCGAAGAGAGCCCTTTTCTATCTCTGGGAGCCCTGACCTCTTCCTTGAAGCTTTCATCTCTCCTTTGAGGACCAGATTCTCACTCATGTTAGCTTGTTAGTGATTGACAGTCACTAGCAAGCCTCTAGTGGCTTTTTCATTATAGCTAAAGCAATTAAACTTCTAAGATAGTCTCCCTCAGAGGCAGGGGAATGGGGGGGTAGTGGCCTCTGGTTCCAGACAGCGAAACTGAAGTCCTACCTGGCTTCTCTTCTGTGCCTAGGAAGAGTTAGAGTGGAAAAGAGATTGCAGCGTGCCTGGCGCACGGTGGGAGCTTTGTCTGTGCTGGTGGTGATTATTCCAGGGCACTGCTGCTGGCAGGCTTTGGGAGAGCAGGAGAAGCAAGCTGGAGGGAGCACTGCAGCTGTGGTCAGAGCACTCCTCTCTCCTCTGGGATTTGGGTCCAAATCAATGTTCTCTTCTTTATCGCCTTTGCCTGGTTTCCTCTCTTTGTATAACTTCTTCCCAGGGCCTCTTTCTTTCTTGCATTGTTCTCTGTAAGTCTTGCCCAGCCCGGTACCCTGCATCTGCCATGCCCATCAACAAAGACCCAAGGAACCCTCTCTGTTATGTGGCCTGATGGCCAGCCAGCCTCTGCGTTCTGGTCCAGGAAGCCCTTTACCTGTTCCCAGACTTGGTGAAAAGAACTTTGACTTTGAAATCAGACAGCCCTGAGCTCAAACGAGGCCAGGCAAGCTGGGCTTCTGAGGGACACTCCATTCCCTCAGTTGGAAAATAAGGTCCACACAGCACCTGGCAGGGTTCGGAGGATGAAATGAAGTCGTACGCCTGTGCCTGGCACACAGTAGGCCTGCAATTCGTGCTCATCCTCTTTCTGTTCTCCCTGGGCAAGACAATGAAATTTCCTTGGCAGCTTTGTTTGCGGTCCAATTTCATGGGAGACGAAAGACTAAAGCTTGCCAGGGCTGCCAAAGAAAGGACCACAGGCAGGGAGGCTTAGACAATAGGAATGGGCTTTTCACAATTCTGGATGCTAGGAGCTGAAGATTGAAGACTTCGGAGGGCTGGTTGCTTCGAGACCTCTCTCCATGGCTGGTGGTTGGTTGCTTTCTTGCTGTGACTCCCCAAGGTCTTCCTCTGAGTGTCTGGGTCTTAACCCCCTCTTCTTAGAAGGACACTGGTCATGATGGATGGGGGCCCACTCTCGCAGCCTCATGTTACCTTCATCACTTCTTCAAAAGTCCGGTCTCCAAATCCATTTCCATCTGGAGTCTTAGGGCTATGGACTCCACACACCAACCGTACGAGATCACCCTTCACTTCTGCCCATTGCTGGGGCCTTGAGCAAAGGCAGCTCTCCTCCTGTCTGTCACTCATGATCACAGTTTTGTTGCTTTGAGCATGACTTTTTTTTTTTGTTTGTTTTAAGAGTTCTCTCTCAAATGGGCCTCTGGAGTGGTGCCCTCTCATAAGAGCAGAGATTAGCTGAGGTCACTGGGGTGGATGCCAGGAAGGTCAGAGATCTAGGAGGGAAGCTCATAAGCTAGGGCACTGGCTCTTGCAAAGAGTCTCTTGTGTCCCCAGGGTTAGAATGCCACCCAGGCTCATCATAGGCCCAGCCTCATTTTGTAGGATCTCTTAAAACCTGATTTTGCCATGTTGAAGGTTTCTAGATGTTACTTTTCTCTCCAGCTAGCTTGGGTGGGTGTGGAACATGGGGGGAAGATACTGTTTTTGGTGAGAAAAGCAGACTGGCAGACGTCTGAGTAGAGCTGGGTGGGATGGCATAGGCTGGAGGCTAATCTTGTTAGCAGCCACATCCTGCTCCTCTCCACCTCCTTTGCCCCCAGCCTGATGCACAGCCCCAGAAGTGGCAGAAGGCAGACTAAGCATGAACAAGGCTGGCACAGGGCTTTGGACCTCAGAGTTTCTTCCATGGGCATCCTTGCCATCATTGACAGGTCCAGTAACTGAGTCGCTCTGTGCTGAGGGCAAGAAATTTGAGTATCTCTGAACCCACTTCCCTGGATTGTGAAATGGGCAACACTGCAGGATACCATGACAAGGAATGTCTGCTGAGGTTCCTGTGCTAGGAGCTGATGTGTGCCAGGTTGTGTAGCAGTCCTAGCCCACAGTACTTATTTCATGAGAGAGAAATTTGGGGGTGAGGGTTATGGCCAAGGGAAAATATTTTGAAAATCTTCTGGAATATAAGGATTGACCAACATCCTGTGGGGCAGAGGGCGAGGGAGACAAAGTCATACACCAGTGGCATTTGTATCTCTTGGTTGTGTATAGAGGCTGAGAAACAGGAATTTGCCTAAACAGAGGTGTATCATAGACTTTTAATTGACATTGATGAACAAACATATCAAGATTGCCATTTTGATCAGATCTTGTATGAAAGAAAGCATGAGTTCATTTAATCATCAGACACACCAGACAATAAGAACACAGTCATCTGTCATCTTTCCCTTTTTACCTTGACCGCCAGGAAGCTCTGGGTAAAATATGCTGTCAGATGCTGTGTTTTTCAGACCTCTGGCTTCTGACACATTTCCCTCTTCCATTGCCTTAGTTAATATTTGCTACTTATATTATGTACAAACATTAACATTAAAATAGATGTTACACAAGAGTGGCTTACTTGGCTGTCATCTGGAATGTGGTAGGTAGTGAAATGTGTGTATATGGGGAGGAGTGATACTTCTGACATTTATACATATTTCCAATTTCATCATCATTTGTAATTTATTTTTAAATCTGATTTTAATTCTTAAGTGCCAAGTGCTCTTGAAATGCTTTGGAAACATTAATTCCTTTCATTTACATGAAGACTCTAGGATGTAAGTACTAGTATTACCTTGATTTTGCAGGTAAAGGAACAGAGGTTGATGGAAATGAAACAACTTTCCCAGGGTCCAGTTAAGTCAAGGCCATATGTGAATCCAGGCTCTGGGTTCCAGAATTCATGCCCTGAGCAGAACCTTAGGAATTTTCTGTTCCACACCAGAGCCCTCAGACCTACACTATAGCTCCCATCCCTATGTGGCTCTTGAGTACTTGGGATATGGCTATGTCTCCAAGGAACTGAGTTTCAAATGTGTTTTAAATGTACTCAATGCAAGTTGATGACCATTTGCAGGAAGTATCAAGAATCTTAATTACCCCTCCCTGCCCGTCCCCTCTTTTTCTTGCCCTTTAGTACCACAGCCAATATCTCTTATGAGTCTCACTTAATTCTCCTTCAAATCTCTGGACTCAGGTACTTTTCTTAATATATCATTGAATAGAAGGGAGAACCAGCCATCAAAGCTGGGATGACTCTTGCTAGGAATTATGCTGGGAGTGGGTGGCAGACCAGAATGTGAACCAAAACCCAAATAACTCTAAAGTCAACCTTTCCCCTTTCTCTCTTTTTTTAAGTTAAATGTGCTGCCTTTCAGACTTCTGAGGCCACAGACCTGTTTCTTCCAAAGCAGTTTCTGTTGCTGGCTGAAGTCAGCATGTTTGAAGCCGTGAGGAGGAGGGCAGAGAGAGCAGAGGCGGATGAAGCGCTGGGTCAGCACAGAACAAGGAGAGCAGGCTGTGCTTCTTTACCCTGATATCACCTGGCCACTTACCACGATCCCCCTTTTTCCTCCACCCTGCCCCTGTCCATTGATGGCTGGGGGCTGCCTAGGAGGGCCCAGGATGGAAGCCAGAGAGGTAGAGCCAGTCTCATCTCTGCTAAGGAAGGTCTGAGCCCAGAGAGAAGGGTCAGGACAAGAGACCTCAGTTTCTTCATCTGTTGAATGGGGACAAGGCCAACAAAGCAAGTCGGATGTGTGAGGACACTCCCAGCTAACAAGACAGGGTTGCCTTTCCTGTCTCATGAAGGGTCTCCGGGACAGGGACGCCCTTGGAGCCCTTGCAGGGGAGAACTTTCTGGGTGCAGCTTGTCTCCGCCCTCCACTGTGGGCGAAGGGAAGGAAAACAGCTTGTCAGCCAAAGGGTCGGGTGGGCGGCGGGGGCTGCAGTGCATGGCTGTCAGCTGAGATCATTGCCTTCTACCTTCCAGCTGCCTGGGGATATTATGAAGTTGCAGAGACAGGGAGAGGAAGCTCAAGCTTGGGGGCCTCTTTGGGGGGCTGGGGAGGGGAGTGGAGAAGGAGGACACTAATGAAAAAAACATTCTTCGTTCAAGGTGACTGAAAGGGTTTGGGGCTAGTTGGGTCAGGGTCTGACTTAGGCTGAAATAAGTCCCCCAGATGTGGAGGGCCAGGTTGGGAAGGCTGCTGAGGAGAGGAGGAGGGTGGTGCAGGCCCAGGGACTGACTCTTCCAAGGGCTGCCAACCCCCAGAGACCCCTATTCTAGAGAGACACCTGAGATGGGGCAGCTGTGCGGCCCTGGGCCCACAAAGTCACGGTGGGCTCAGGCTGTCCTGTCTTCCCTCTGCTTTGTGGATTCTAGGATTCCATCCCCTCCTCTGCGCCCACTTGCAAGCTCCATTTGGGCATGGGGTGAAGGGGGCAGGAGGGGCGGGGAGCTGGAGGATTCCAGCACGATCAACAGATGATACATGCTGGGCCCAGCCTGAGAAACCGAATCTGCCGGGGTGGAGCGGCTAGCACATGTGTCTCAGGGGCGGCACTTCCTAACTTTGTGCTGCACTTTGCACAAGCCAATGTCTCGACTGGTGAGAATGTACAGCACCCAACAGGCATCTGACTAAGGGCCCCTCTCAGACCTTGTCCTTGTCCCTGTCACCAAGGTATTATCATTTCTCCACTGGGGAACCTGAGGTTCAGAAAGGTTAAGACCTTTAGCGACTCAGCTAGACCAGATCTCATATCCTAGAGGGGAAAAGCCCTTGTTATTTTCAGTATGTCTTCCCACTTCCTTTTAGATGCTGGGAGAACTTCTAAAAGCCTAGAGTCTCCCCCAACCCGAAGGCCCAACCCACCCCCAAACTTGAGCACTTGCTGAGAGGCAGGAAGGAGTGCTCCTGATTTGTCCTCAGGTCACTTTGACAAAAGGCAAAGGTCTGTTTCTTAGAAGGAAGCAACAGGGAAGTTCAAGGATTAGATCAAATCCATGGGATCAAGAACAGGCCTTGGGTAGTCCTAGGAATACCATTCCTCATCCCATCCAGCCTCATCAGAAGTGGCCTGCAAGCCGGGCACAGTGGCTCCTGCCTGTAAGCTCCAGCCTATGAAGCGGCTGGGGCTAGGGATTCACGGTTCGAGTACTGCTCAGGGCAACACAGAG
>PVHY01014127.1:0-23350 GCA_004024945.1 Uropsilus gracilis
TGGATGGATGGACGGACAGACGGACGGACGGATGGGTGGGTGGGTGGGTGGATGGATGAATGAATGGATGGATGGATAGATGGATGGATGCATGGATGGATGCATGGATGGATGGATGCACGGATGGATGCATGGATGCATGGATGCATGGATGGATGCATGGATGGATGGATGCATGGATGCATGGATGCATGCGTGGATGGATGCATGGATGCATGGATAGATGGATGGATGCATGGATGCATGGATGGAAATATGGATGGAAAGATGGAAGGAGGAAGAACCTCAAGAGCAGCAGTCAGGTTAGTGAGAGTCCCTGGTCCTCCAGGCCTCTTTGGGCAGGCAGGAAGGCAAATGGCTCTTCCAGGAGCTTCCACAGGTTCCCTGAGTCCCACATGATGACGGGACATCACTGCAGGGAATATGACCAACTAGGACAGCAGTCTGACACAGCCTTGTCCCCACCTCCCATCTGCATGCCAAGGACTCACACCAGAGGAAGTGCGACCTGGAAAGAGAAAGCCCACATGGACCTTGATGATCCTCTGCAACCAGCTTCGTGCTGACTCAGTCTGCAAAGCCAGATATGCAGCCAGCATGTAGGAGCCAACAACAACAACACAGCAGCCCAGGCAACTCCACTGGCCAGCTGGGCCCAGGTGACTCCCTGTTCAAGGCTCTTCTTACTGACTTAAGCTAGAGTTTGAGAAAGGACAGTCTTCCTATGATGCTCTACAAGAAAGGTATTGATGGAGCAAGAGCCCTTCTCTGAATTCACATCAATTATTGAGATGGAAAATGGGGCAGGGGAGATAATGAAAGATAAATTTTAACAAATCGTGTTAAGAAAACTAACACAAAGGGTATAGCACCTAGAATACATACAAAGTTTTGTTGAAGATATATAACAGATAGAAAGGAAGGACAAAGAACTTAAGTCCCTGAATAGGAAGAAGAAGGGCCATCAACATACTAATTCTTAATGTCTCCTCTTAATGTTCTTATTCCTAACGTCTCATTCAGTTTCTCTGAGGATCTCAATATTTCTTTGAAAAGGATAAAATTATATTCAAGTTCTTGTAACAGTACAAAATCATATGAATGCAGTGTAGTCTTAAGAGGAAACATGTAAACTTACCCCAAAGCCCACACCATAGAGCTGTGAGCACCGTAACAGACACCCACAGGGATCATGAAACAGCCAACACAGGTACAGCGGGGCACTAACAAAGAGGACAGGCTGGGGGCAAAGTATTTACAAACAGTCAAATTTGCACAGAAATTTAACCTTGAAATGGTGGCATTTCAATAACCACCAGGCGTTGAAACCGGGAGAAGGGGGTGCTAACTGTGATTCCAGGACTCCCCACTCAGAGACCTGCTTCCTCCTGACAGTAGAAAACATATGGACATGGGTTAATTTATAGCACACAGAAGATCTTTTGCTCAAATTACCCTGGAGTCCCTGCCTCCTCCCCTAAAACTGTCCTTTCCAGAGGATTCTGTGTTACATGCCATGTGAACCAATGCATTTGGAGCTATGCCTCATCTTTGCCATTGGAGGGCAGTGTTGCCACAATCAAGGTGTCACATGGCCTGGAAGAACCACAAAGGAGCCTCTGCATAGAGCCCACAGCAAGGCCGCTCCATCACAGCCCCAAGGTGACAGGGTTGGAGACAAGCAGTAACTCAAAATGTGGTCTAGTGCACTCCACAATGCTCTCTTTTCTCACTGTGTACATCACAGGTGACTCAGAAAGAGGGTCTGCAACCTGTTCTAGGGTCTGAGCCCACCCCCACTACCGCTCACCTGGGTGTGTTTCCCTCGGGCTCCTCACTTCCTCTCTGGGCTGTGGTGACTTCTTCCTAGCAAAATTACACTTGACACTGCAGGGTAACTGTGAAATTCAGTGACAACTTGGGTGCTTTCAAAATAGCCTGCCATTCTCTATTCACTCCACCCACATCCTGCTCCAAATATATGCAAAGTCCTTCCCCCACCCAGTGTGGAGTGTACCCCAAATTTACTGTAATGGTCTAGAAACAGAGGGCTGATGACACCTCTTATTGCTCCTGTGAGCACCAGCATGGCTATCCGGCAGGCCTGGCATTCAGGGGATAGACCAAGTACTTTCCCGACTACCCCCTCTGTCTGCTCTGCACACACTCTTGAGATGTTTGGAGTCTTTATCCCTGGGGTCGTCTTTCCCTGTTACTGAACAGCAGACATGAGTATCTCTCAATACAGGCCAAACACCCAGGAGGTCATCTGGAAGCTGACCTGATGAAGCTGATGAGAAAGCCTGGAAGACAGAGGAGGAGCAAATGAGTGAAGAACTGCCCTTAGCTTCTGCTCCAATGGATCAGTTCAAAATGAAAGGATTCATCAATCCTTGTGAGCCCTGGTTTCTATTCGCTTCCCAAATTTCTCTGAATGCCGACTCTCTTCTCTCCTTAAGGACACACGGACGCTCGGCTCTCAACGTCATTACAGAGCCAGGGTCGAAACTGATCAAAGAATTTTCCATCTGGCAGAGCAGAGTAACTAGCCAGGGGTGGCGCCCTGAGGCAGTTCTGTCTTTCCCCTCCAACCACCATCTTGTTCAGGGGAAACTAAGACTGCAGGGACAGTCCTGGGTGCAAATTCCAGATCCTCTTTCCCTGACCTGCATGACCCCAGCAAAATCATTTGCCTGTGTGCGCCTCAGTCTCTCCCTGGATAGAATGGGATCACAGGGATGGGTCACCGTGATGCTCACACGGTGCCCTTTGAAGGACAATCTACTCTTGCTGGGGGTGCCCAGGGCTCCCAGCTCTTGGGAACACTTGGTAAACACCCATTCCCTTGTCCTCCACGGACTCCCAGTCTTGGTATTCCTGCTGCCATCTGTTCCTCTTCTGGAACCATGGAGGCAGAGGATGAAGCAACTTTGACCAAGGTTATGGAGACACTTTTGTAAAACTGCAACTGAATCAATATGACTCCCAGCCTAGAACACATTGGAAATGGTCCCCCTAGGGCAGCATCGATGGTGATGATTAAGAAAAGAGCTGCCACCGAGTTGTGCCTTGAACTCACCCCAGACATGGATGGGATGAAGACTAGATGTGTGAGGGCTTTCTACAGGCTGGATCCTGTGACATATATTTCATCTTGCTTAGCCCTAACACAGACGTGAAGTAAGTCCCAGTTCACAGAGGGGGAGACGGAGGCCCAAAGAGGGGCAGCTAATCACCAAAGCCAGACATAGATGGAGGCAGCAGAGTTTGCATTCCAACTTGGCTCTGTCTAAATTCCAGCTGTCCCCATTGGGCCAGTGGACATTCTGGAATCCCCCTAAGGTTCCCCTCTCTAGACAAAGCCCACAGAGTTCATGACACCCGCCCCTCCTCCATAGCAAGGGGCCAACGCTGGTGTGGAGCATGGGCTAGCAGACATGCAGCGGGGGGCGCCCAGAGCTAATGTCTGCTCAGGGTATATAGACCAGGGCACTGGGCACAGAAGCAAGAGGAGACAGAGTTCAGCTTTTCAAGGGTTTTGACCAACTTTTAAGCATCATCGGTGACATCTGAAGGTGCTTTTGGTCATCACAGTCACCAACTGTGGTCTAGTCATCACATCAACACACACCAGTGAGAAAGAGAGCAAGAGGCCATGAAGAAAATGCTGGTCTTCCTTCCTCCCTCACTCCCACCCTCTCTCTCTTCTTTTCTCTTATAAACTGAACTCTATATCCCCCAAATTAAGATGTTAAAGTGCTAACACCCAGTACTTCAGAATGTAAACATTGAGAAATAGGCTTTTGAAGAGGTAATTTTAAATTTAAGCCAGGCAATGAAGGTGGCCATAATCCATAGGTTCAGAGTCCTTATAAGACAAGATTAGGGCCCAGACATACACAAGGCAGTCCATGTGAGGATGCAGAGACAACAGCCTTCTTGCAAGACAAGGTAAGAGGTCTCAGAAGAAGCCAACCTGCTGACACTCTGGTCCTGGGCTTCCAGCCTCCAGGGCTGTGAGGATCACCCAGTCTGCCAGCTTGTCACAAGCCTGAGCTTGTCAGGGCAGCCTGGGCAAGCCCTTGTTCATGCTGGCTTATACCCTCTCTCTCTTCCTTTCTCCTGTATTGGATGGGGCAGAAAATAATCAAATTCAAGAAATAAACAATGGAGGAAATGGGGTGAATCATCAGATCTGTCTCCAGAAAAGACAGTGGAACCCACTCCACATGCTTCTTGCAATCAGGACATGCCTTTCAGATCCCTTTCAGGGAGGAGTATAGAATTTGCGTGGGAACAGCCTTTGGAAGTTGAGCTGAGATCCTGAGGGCACCCCTAGTAATGAGAGACCATTTCTTAATGATGTTCCAAGATAAAGGAGAAGATGAGATGAGCTAGGAGAGAAAAGGGGAAACACACCTTCTTCCTTGCCGAGATTCCCGTGCAGGTTTCCCACTTCCAAATCTCCTCTAAAACTCCATGTGTGCTCACTATATGAGTACATTTCTTAATGGAATTAGAAAGTCTCCATAACTAGGGTTAGAATGAGACAAAGTCCTCATTAGCTGATGCAGAAGCTGGTACGGGGGTGGCGAAGGAAGGGTGAACAGCAGCAAGAAAGCCTGGGTCCGCATTTCCATCTCCACCGCTTGTGCAGGGACAAAACCAGTCCTTCCACCCTGGAGTCGGTAAGCTCCTGGTCCCCAGTCCCCATTTTACACGAGGGAAAACTGAGGCGAGCGCCTGTCAAGGTCTTGTAGCCAGTGAGAGGCAGCGCGGGCAATCGAACCTCCTCTTCCCTGTTTCCAATGCGCATGTACGATCCTGGCATGCCGGTCCGGGGCTTTGAGAGCTTCAGGTCTTCGGATTTCAGATCTTCTGCAACCTTGGTGGGAGCTGCAACGGGAAAACAAAGGAGATTTGGATTTGCTGACTGCGCCGGGCGCGGCCTCACCACCAGAGGGCAGCACGCACTCACAGACGCCTCCAGGCTGGTTGCCTTTGTTGGGGTGCGGCCCTTTCCTGCACCGGTTGACTCCCGAACCGCCTCTCCCTGCTAGCCGCGGACAGACCCCGGGTAGCCCTAATGAGCCCCCACACCCGCGCCGCCAGCGCTGTCCTCCCCACGGATCCTTCCTTGCAGTTTGGGTGGCTTTAGCCCACATGATCTGCCCTCCCTTCTCTGCCTGGTGAATTGAATTTCTTTGCAATTTTTCAGGGCCCGGGCGCAAAGATCTTTTCAGATTTTCGCCTTTCATAGAGACTCCCTTCGCCTGATACACACACACATTCATGCTCTGCCGCCTTAGTTCAGCCGCCCGGAAGGCACGTCCCCGTGCAGTGCTGTGCAGACACAGACTCCGGGCTCTTGTCAGTTCCAGAGGGAGTCCAGAGGCCGGTGCTCCCTAAAAATCAGAAGGCGGCCTGGGCTGCCTGAGTGGAAACCAGGTCTCTATCTCTCTCCTCCACCCTCACCCCCATTTACCACACAGGAACCGGGTATGTTGTGACTACATCCTGGGGCAGGGACCATGTCTGAGCTTTCTTATGTCCCTTGGCCCAGCTCTGTGCTAGCTAGTCAATCTCTGGGTGTGTTCCCAGGGTACTCCAGTGCCTGGAGCCCCCCACTCCCACATCAATCATGGCCACCCTCTGTTGGTTTTTATTCTCCTCTCGGGGGTACCTGCTCTAGACCTATATACACTCAAGGTGAACTCTACACTCAGGTAACTTGGCAATCAACAAGGCTGGCATCTCAAAGCTTGCAGGCCTTCTCCAAATGCTGCTCTCCTCTGGGATGTGCCCCACCCCCCACACACACATGGACACAGAAATCTGTCCCTGATTCTGCTGCTTTAACTATTGACTCTCTGCAAGAAAACATCTTTGCATGCATTTCTTTATTTTACCCTCAGACAGACTCGCAGAATGAAAACTGCCTCAGCTATTGCATACATAAGGAAACTGAGGCAGGGAGCAGGGGAGGCACCTGTACCAGCTCGAATCCCTCTTCCACCTGGGAGTCCTCAGAGAGCAGTATCTTTCTCCTGGGGTCCACCATCCCTCTCTTCCTCTGGCCCTGGACCCCAATTTTTAAGTACCCCCAACCCCCCATCCTCTAGCTTCAAAAGACCTCACTTGGGTAGAATGCAGGCTGGACTTTCTCATGTAACCTGACTGTCGTGTCCACCTGTCAGCGCTGTTCTCCATCCAAGCTTTTCCTACCACACTCTCCCCCTGTTCACCCACTTAGCTTTTGCCTGCTATAATGTGGGTGCCCCATCAACTGTGTGATGAATGACTGAAAACTCAAAACCGCCTTAAGAGTGTGTGGCACACCCCCATAACCCCAGCCTCTCCCTCCCCCCTTACAGATGATGAGTAGTTCTGGTATGAGCAAAGAAAGCAATCTACCAAAATGCATTTAGCTAAGGAGTTTATAAACATGAGATTACACGTAGGTATAGCACCGGTACTTCACATGTGTTAATAACCAAAACAGAATGGATGAATAGATGAAAATAGCCTAGTTAGTAAAACACCTCTCAGCGTGCAAACCATGTGAGGGGGATGATGACAGTCAGAGGGGGCTGGGAGAGTTCCAGTGGCAGATCCCTGGTGGTCAGTGGTGCAGCCAGCATTAGGGGCAGCAGAGTCCCAGCAAAGGCCAGGCACTAGGCAGGCTGACCCGGTCACCATGCCCTCTGCTCAGATACTCACAAACATAATACTCACTGCAGACAAATCAAGCACATAGTGGGATAGAGCTCACAGCCCTTGCTAGCTACCCCCAGGAGGCCACTGTGGGCTTGCAATGAACTTGGGCTGCTGATAGAAGCATTGCCCTATTGATGGGTTTGGAGTCCTTAGGATGTTATCTTGTCAGAGTGAGCCTGTGCTGTGCTTCTTGTTCAGTGTGTCCCTGTTTATGACAAGGGAGAAGAAGGGGTTGGTACAAAAAGGGGGTGGGGGGCACTCAAACTCAAAGGTGATGACGCAGAGAGGATTCCCATCAGGCCCTCCGGCTAGGGCTGCAGAGTGTACCTGGGACAGGACAGGGCACCTGCATGGAGCCAAATCCTGGCAGGCTTTTGTCTTAAACCCCAATTGTACGTGGAGAGTTATTCCTCCAGCATCAGGGGAACCAGCTGGGACCGGCAATTTCTCTGGCCCCTAAATTACAAAGCTTCCCGACAGAAGCTGGCTGGAGGCAGAGCTGGCGATGCTCACGGGGCTCACAGCAGCCTTTACTCCCTCTACACACAATTTCTAACGTGTTACAGATCTTGGGTTCAAGGTCACATCAACCAGCATTAGGGAAGTGAAGAAAGCTAGGTTCAAACCTCAGGACTGCCTCTATTAAACTCTATGATGTTGGGGAAACCATTTGAGTTTTCTGGACTCTTTTCCTCATTTGTAAAATGGACTCAGACATTCACAGGGTTCAGTGCCAGGTTGCTAAAAGAAATGAGATATGAGATGCAAATGCATCTGAGACAATCAGGGAAACAGGGGTACTGGGTTCCACCATCCACTGCTTCCTCTGGATCAGAGGGGTGATGGTAGGGAGGAATCAAATCAGGCAACCTCAGAATTCTGGACACTGAACCTGGATTTGATCCTTAGAGTTCTGGTGGGTTTGGAGGGCAGAGTTCAGATTGCATCTCCAGAAGAGTCTGCGAAATATGGGTAGGAGGGGGAAACTGGAGTCTGGCATGGACCCCCAGAGCAAGCAGTAAAGTTGATGAACACAGGAACCCAACCAAAGATGCAACTGTCACCTTGTCTCTTTTTATAGTCCCTTTAGGATGTTACATTTGCCACCTACTACCGAAAATCTAAATCTACCTCCTCCCTGCAATTTTGGATTTCCCTCACTCAACTTTTATGCAAATCCTTCCTTATTCCCCCTTCTCCCCTTCCCAATCAGCATTTTCCTTTAAAGGATGCTGCCCAGGCTCTGGCAGTGATCTTCACAGCACACCTGCAGTGGGCCTTGAGTGGAGCCTAGGCAGCAGCCTCAAAGATGCTGATGCTGCCATCCTGGGATTCAATGAATAAACTGCTTTATATGGGAAATGGGACCTTGCAGATCTGAAATTAGAGAAAGAATCCAGGAGCCAAGGAAGCCAGGAAGCCACTAGAAGCTGGAAGAGACAAAGATTCTCTTGACTATGGTCTGAATAATTCTGCCTCCCAAATTCATATGTTGAAATCCTAACCTGTGGTGGGGTCTTTGAGAGGTGAATAGGGTGCTCTGCCCTACTCCCAGAGATGGGATTAGTGGTTTATCAGAGGTCTTATCAGAGGGATCCCTGCCCTTCTTTCCTTCATGTCTGGACACAAGAAGTCTGCCATTCTGAAGAAAGCCCAGTTTAACCAATCAGCCTGGCACTCCAATTGCAGATACCAGCAGAAAACACTTATGTGTTGTCTATAAGTCAGCTAGGCTGTGAGACTTTGTTATATCAGCCCAGGCAGGCTGAAACATTCTCCCAGAGGAGCTTCAAAAAGAAAAAGAACTCTGACGATACCTTGATTATAGTAGGTGAGACTCATTTTGCATGCCTGACCTCTGGATTTATAAGAAAATAAATGGGAGTTGTTAAGGAGGAAAATTCCCTAATAAGCTGTTAGAGTAGCAACAATGCTAATGCATACGTTCTCTCCCCTGGCCTCTTCCCTCACTGAGAATGTGGACACAAAGAAGCTTAATGCACAGGCTCAGTCAGTGGAGATTGAACATTTTCTGCATTGGAAGGCTGGGTTACCTTTGTCCACTGTGACTAAGGCAGAGTGGGCATCCTGAACTCAGACACCTGCCCCATGTAGTTCTAGCTGTGAGTGAGGTAAGCAGTGTGAGAGGGGCAATAAGGATTAGTGGGATCTGTGAATAAACACAGAGCAAAGAACTTGAGTCTGAAGGCAGCAAGATCCATGTGACTGGTGGGCCTAGGGTCAATGGATCCTCCAGTTCTGCTCAGAGAAGTTAAGAGAATGGATTTTTATGTGAAATTTCTCAATATGTAGATGTTGCCAACCAATTAGAAAAGAAGTAAACACCAAATGAGCCAAACCAAACACACACAGCCTCCGGGCTTCAGGATAACTGCCCTCATCTTGCTCATTCAAACTCCGGGCTTTGACATCTGCTGGATTTGGGCTGGAATCCTACATATGTCACAGCTACTCACCCAGGCAATTTGCCAGATCTTTCTCAACCTCAGTTGCCTTACTTGTCAATAAGAGCCTACATCTTTGGGCTAGGGGAGGAATAAAATTACAAAGTGGGTGTAAAGTATGCAGAGAAGGGCAGGGCAAAAAATAAGCTAGTGATTTAAGGGTCAGTGTTGTTCTTGTTAATATTTTACTGTGTGACTGGGAACTCAGCATTTCCTTCTGTGCCCTCTGGGCCCTGTGCTGTTCCTCCCATGAGAAGGGCCTCAGAGTCAGTAGTGCAAGCAACAAGACACCAACTCCAGAGAGAAGAGCTTTGCAGCCTGCTGTCTCTGACTTCACACCTCCCGGAGGGTGCCTGGGGCAGGAATACCATAGAGAAGGAACTACTGAGAATAAGGTCAAGTTCATGGCTAATCTGAATCCTAGTCACAGCCTGACTATGTGAGGGTCCCATCCTTCTCCTACATCAGGCAGCATTTTTAAACAACCCAAGAACATGTACCGGCACACCAGACTGAACTCCAGCTTGCAGCAGCATACCCCCACCCTCTACCCTCTAAAGAAATTCAGTGGACTCAGCATTCCCTAACCTTGAGTTCCTCACACTATGACCAATATCTTTGACTGTCATTTGCATAATGCTTTTCTTTAAATTGACTCAATTTTTAGACTTAGTGAAATCTAGCTTCATCTTAGCGATATTATATGTAAAACAATGGGTTTGATGAGCTTTTTTTTTAATCCTACACATTAAGGAAAAAACTTGTCTATCTAGAAATGGTAAGACGCTTCAGTGCTAAGGTGGCAAATCATCCTGTCTGCTCAGAATATGGTGGGTTACCACGTTTCACTTGAGTAGAGCTGAAAGGTGGTGTGTCGTCTGTCCTTGTTTTTCACATGGAGGCATCTCATGGCTTTGGTTCCTGTGCAGTCTTTGCCTTGGGGACTCAGAAGAGACTGTGGAGAGAATGGGTGTAGAGAGGAGACAAGAAAAACTGAAAATGCACTTTCAGTCCCCTTGGTCAGTGTTTGATTTGTTACATTGAGTAACTTACCTGTTACATCTGAGTAACTTACCTGTGCCTTTGCTGGTTACTGGCTCCTGATCCTTCTGTTGGAACTCAATTTGTGATTAAAGCAAGTGCCTTCTGCTGCTCCCCATTGTCAGCTTGACCAAGTCCAAACTCTGGGCAAGGCCTTCAAAGCTCTTCCCAGACCCCACTTCCTAGCACTGTGCCCTTAGGCCATGCCCCTTGCTGCTCTTGGCATCCACTGGGGACTAGTCTTCTGTGATGTTTTCCAAGCTGTTTTCACTGCTGGGAGAAAACCTTTAGCCTTCACTTCTTGAGCAGACTTCTATTCATTCTTCAACACCCTACTCAGATCACTCCCTAAGTGGCACTTTCCTGGTGCAACCCATACCTGGCAGCAGCCAGAAGCCAGGAAAGAAGCCAAAGCTTTGAGAAGGAAGCAACACTACCTACACTGATTTCAAACACCAGGCCCCTGCACGCTGCATGAGACTAAATCCCTGTTGTTTGCAGTCTCCCCTTCCAACTGTGGTAATTCGAGGCAGCTAAGACAGCAGTTCACCCTTCTAGGCACGGATGTCCTTCAGATTAGATCAGGGCAGGAAGCCTCAGGATGGTCCCTGCAGTTTGTTCAGAGACAGACTCCCCCAGATTCTGGCTCCAACATGCAGAGACTTGGGGCATGAGGTGGGAGGAGGGAATCTGGGGGACAGGTTGGGAGGGAGGGGAGCAAGGACACTGCCACCAAAGGGTGCAAGCAGCAGCATCGATACTGATAATTAAGAGCACCACAGAGTTACCTGGGAAATGCTTGCATGTGACCTGGAAGGAAGAAACACAATGTGAAAGCAAAAGCAAATTTTCAGAGACCTGTAAAAATTTTCAGAGAGCTGTGCAAAAACAGCTCTGGTCCCAAAGATGCAGCTTTGTGCCCTTAGGGCACTAGATCTGGGTGGGATGTTTTTCTGTTATCCAAAATTTCCCTGATGGTATTTTACTTCTGTATGTGTAATAGGGAAAACACACAGAGGTAACACTCCCTGCTGCTATAAGCCACAAAATTCCCACAGCTATGAGAACTGAAGCCCCAGCATACAGCTCCTTCCATTGGTTCTGTGGATTCTGTTTCCCAAATCCCATCTCCCTCCTCTCCCTCCTGCGGCAACATTACAGGAGCTGCTGACACAGCAGAAAAGCCTCCCCCAAGTGAGAAGAATGTAGCTTCTGAGGCTGACCTGTCAGGAAAATCACAATAGAAGAGCCTCCATCACCAGTATTAACCTCAGAGTGCCCTACCAGTGCCAAGGCCCCCTGTTCAGGAAGAGGTAGGATAAGGGAGGTCTTGCAGGTGGGGGTGAATGGGGTGAAGGCATCAGAGTGGTCTCAGGTCCACACCACAGAGTCTCTGCATTTGTACAACAACCAGGGTTTTTTCAGAGTGCCTGCCACTTTATTAATTAGTTGCTCCTCGAACTTGTCAGGTGAGCTCAGCACCAGGTGTGGGAGCAGGTGATCGCGGTAGAGCCAACTCATGGAGTGGTGGGCACCTGGATCTTGTGGTAGCAGAGGCCCTGGCTGAGGACTGGGGGGGTCTTCAAGAGCTTGCTGATCCTTTTCAGAGAGGACATGGGGACATTCATCTATCTCTCCAGTTCATCCTCGGGTCTACTGTAGACTATTAACCCTTGAATTACAGGAGCATACATTTTGAATACCAAAATTTATCCAAAAATACTCAAGTCCTTTATAGACAGTTCTCAGTATTTGCAGCTCCAACAATTGTATGCACTGACTGGTTGAGTCCTGGGTGTGGGACCCCATACACTAAGCAGATCATGTACAAGTGGACCCCAGAGATCAAGCCTGTACTATGTGAAAGCCAGCTGAATGGACAGCACTCTGGGGAACCCCTACTGTGGGCTCCCACATGGAGACCAATAGTAGGCAAGACACCTGAGGCCTTCAGGCTTGAGAAGCGACAGTTCCAATCACTGTCACATGAACAAACTGCTCGTTAAAAGTAGCAAGAAGCAGGTGACATGAGTGCTTCTGCATCCCTGCCAGGCCAGAATTCCCAGAAAGAGATCTCAATGGAAGTTGAGTGATAAGAAAGAATGGGGTGAAGAGAGGAAATGGCCATGTGAGAAGGGCAGCAGGGCAGAGAGAACAGCACTTCCAAGGGGCCTCATGTGGTCCAGGAGAACAAACCCAGTTGCTGGGGCAGAGAGACCGATAAAGTGGGAGTCAGAGTTACGGGAGGCAGGGTCTGGGGGAAGAACTGAGCCTCAAAGGGACTAAGAAGATCAGCATTCCTTTTGTTCTTTGGCCTCAAACAAAGAAGAATACTGAAGGAGCTTCAGCCTCATCCGGTTCTGGTCAGCAAGGGCAGGCCACCCAGGTGGAATCCCTAACACCCACATGGCAAGGAGCAAGATATTACAAGGCTCCAAGTCAGGTTCCTCCTTTGTAAAGTGGGAATCCACAGGACTCCTCCCTGGGCCATGACCACAGAAGCATATCTGATAAATGCCATGTGGGTATCATCTCCCTTGCTGAGATTGAGGCACCTGACACCCAGAGAGGTGAGGTGACTGACCTACAGACACACAGCAGATGGTGGCACAGGTTGGCTCAACAGGGTAGCCTGCACTGCCTAAAAATCCATTCTTACATGGCCCTGGGGACTGAAAGTGGGCAGAGCAGGGTGTGAAATCAGGCCACTTTATACCAATTCCTTCTTTGCTTTCAGTCTTGTCGGATAGATGTGCAGAAAAAAGACCAGAGGAGCCTGTGTGAGTGTGTGTGACTGTGTGTGTGTGTGTGTGTGTGTGACTATGTGTGTGTTGTTATTTTTGGCAGCAAGGGAACTTAATTAAGAATTGAGTTCACAGTTTTCCCACTGAGAATTAGCCAAGGGGTGCAGGATGAAGACTACAGACAGTGACACCAAAATAATGAAGAGGGGCCTTGGTCATGCACCACAAATTCAGGGTGCTAATGTGCTGCCTTCACAGGCAGACTTCTTCCAGGGCCTGAGTTGGAACAGAGTCTGAGAGGCCATTGACCTCAGTGATAGCAGAGACTGTGCTGTTGCTCTGGGGGTGTTTGGGGGGGAGTGCCCCCAAAAGAGCCGTAAAAAAGGAGTCCTCCCCTCTCCTGACAGTTCCAGTTCTCTCCCCCTACCAGGCTTTCCCTGAGTTATGTCAATCTCCCCTCCTTTAGGATTTCAAAAAATTTCTTGCCACTTCCGACCAAGATAGGCAATGCAATTCATTTAGTTTCCAGCTGACTTTTTGTCTGACTTGAACTGTTTTTTAGAAAGGGGAACCACTATTATGAAAACAAGATTTTGAGCAGAATGCATAAACCCACACTGGGGTCTGAGCTAAGTGCTGGTGTGAGAAAAGGCCAAGTCACTGACATTATTGGTTGGGGGATAAGCCCATTGTAGGGGACCGAGGGGACAGAGGTAGTAAGTGGAGTGAGGTAGAGGCAGCCAGGTAAAGAAGAGGAAGGTATCTGGCAGAGAGGGGATTACTCTTGAAGGACAGGCCAGTGAGTGACATGCATCATGCATGGACTTCGTTGTGAGGGCCAGGGATCCCCAAGGTCGAGTGCCAGTAAAGACAACCACTGGCGGGTGGTTCTTATAACTGCTCCTTTGAACAAGCATGACTGGCAACTTGACTAAAGTCTCTTGCCTTAGAGAGAAGGTCCCCATACTGCTGCTGCTCCTCCTTCCTGGGTAACAGAGACAAGCCTAAGCTACAGAAGTTATCAGGTGCTGTCTGCAGGAAGTAGCAGGATCCCCCACCCATTCGTTCAACATCTCCCCTGGAGTGAAGCAAAGAGAGGAAGGATGAGGGGATAATTTGCACTTGATGAGATGACTTTGCACATTCTGGTTATGACAGGTGTTTCAAGATGACTTTTTCTACAAGGGCATCTCTGTGAGTTCCCTGGTTCACATCTGCACCCCTCTGACTGTAATGCCTATGATGGTTGATGCCTCTCACTGGAATGACATCTCTCAGATTCTGGCTCCTGACTGCCCCTCCTTTTGATGCTGGCTGAGGAGGAGCTCTTCTCAGGAGAATGTAAGCCCCAGCTGACCTTCTCTGCTGGGACCACATCTGATCCAAGAAAACACGTGTTTTGGCCTACCTGAGTCAGTTACATCAGTAAACTGTCACTATTGGCATTGTTATAATACCATCAGTATCACCACTACCACCACCATCATCACTGTCATTGACCATCTTCATCCTCGTCATCATTATCACCATGAAAATCAGCGTCATCATCATCCTTATCATCACCATTATCATCATTACTAGTCTAAGTCAAGACTTGGCAAATGTTATTGTAAAGGATGTGATTGTGAATATCTTAGAATGGATGAACCACGGGTGTCTTTCACAACTACTCAACTCTGAAACCTTGCTTTGTAGACACATATAATACATAATGAGAGATTCACTAATGACTTAATAAAATTTTATTTATACAAATAAGAGGGCTGAAGCCAGGCATGGTGGCTCGTGCCTGTAAACTTCAGCCTATGAAGCAACTTGGGCTAGGAATTGTGGTTCGAGACCTGTTCGGGGCAACATAGTGAGACCTAGTCCCCAAAAAATTGCTGGGAATGGTGGCATGCGCCTGTAATCCCAGCTACCTGGGAAGCTGAGGCTGGGATTTGCTTGAGTCTGTGGTACCCTGGGCAACATGAGCCTGCAGTTCCATGGGCAAAAATAGCAAGACCTAGTCTCAAAAAAAAAAAAAAAAAAACAACAAGGCTGTAGTTTGCTGACTCCCAATCTAAATCCACTACAGAAATAGCATTTCCTGATACAGTTAGCTGTATCAGGATTCAGCAGCCAATTATCCCCTGTCATTGCACACAGAAACACCTTACTATAGCACCCAGTCCATGGACATGCACCCATACTCGCAGAAGTAGAGAAATAAACAGTGATTTCTCATGTACCTGTCACCTAGCTTTAACAGCCCGGCATTTCTGCCATTCTCAAGACCATCTTAAGAGAAAATTTTGAGTGACAGAGGTGGGGGCAAAGAGACAACCAAGTAGGGTGTAAGGTAAAACAGAAAAAAAGAGTTTTCAAGAAACACTTTCTTTTTGCTGGAGAAGTGTGTAACTATCTCTTTAAGCCAATTCAGAGGCTCTGGAGGTTTGAGGTCAGAGAACTCCTGGATCTTCAAACCTCCAGGCAGAGATATTTTCTGACACAGCTGCCCTGGACTCATCTGACTTCCTAGAATAGCTGAGGAGAGCTGCCAGAGTGAGTCTTTTTTGTCTGCTAAGTGACTCTGGTAACTCTTGCCAATAGCCTCATCTGGAGGCTCTGGAAGGTCAGGGGCAACTTCTTCAACTCAAGACCTACCTTCTCCAAGACCTGGTCAGTGGGCACTTGGCTTCTGGAGCCCACATACACATCAGCACAATGGGTGGATAATATCCACCCCCAAGGTTGGTTGCAAGGATGAAATGAAGCAATGAATGCCATGTAATGTGTTCTTAAATATCTTTTTTTTTTTTTTTTTTTGAGACTAGGTCTCACTATTTTTGCTCATGGAACCGCAGGCTCGTGTTGCCCAGGGTACCACAGACTCAAGCGATCTACAGCCTCAGCTTCCCAGGTAGTTGGGATTACAGGTGCACGTCACTATGTCCAGATATTTTTTTGGAACTTGGTCTCGCTACATTGCCCCAGTGGGACTCAAACCGCGATTCTGGTTCCGGCTGTGGCTTCCTAGACTGCCGCTTACAGGCATGCGCAACCATCCCAGCCTTCTTAAATATCTAAACTTTGTAAGGGTATGAACTGGAGGCTGTTGTTTCTCTCCCAGCTCAGCATTTGTCTTGTGTTTTTGAAACTTGCTTTTTTTATCTTTTGTCAACATTTTGGGCAGATGATGGATACTTCTAAGTTCCCTTTCCTCAGATCCAATTCACCTTGTTTCCTTTTTTCGATTTCTCACTCTTGTAAGGTCACTAAGTGCATTCATTTATTCATTCAATGAATGCATACTGGCATCTATTCCATGTGATGAGGCACAGAAATAAAGTCAGCAGGTTCTCTGCCACCTTGGAGACTGTTAGGAGAGTAGTTGTCTAGGAGGTTAGTTATACAAGGTCAACTGACTGAAGTGCTCAGATGGACAAGGTGAAGTCATTATCAAGGGATTACCAAGAAGGACAAAATTGACATACCCAAACCACTCCAAGCCTATCTCTTGCTTCTCAGACTGCAAAATCAGAAGAAAGGAAGGTAGGGTGAGAAGACTTTGAGCCATCAACTGAACATAGAATGTAGAGACACACACTGACCCATGTAGGATCTCTTCTTCCAATACAGAGGCCACCAAATTCCCATCTGTGCTGACCACAGATAGTCAAAAGATTAAGGGTGCTAAGAGCACCAATGAGCAGAGACATTTGTCCTCTTACTCTTCTTTCTTGACCCTAGAAGAGGGGCAGACAGGAATCATCTCTGAGGTATGGCAACAAATTAGGAAAACAATTAAGTCAATTGATAAATGGGCAACAGATCTGAACAGAGAATCAACTCAAAAAATGACATATTCTACAATTTAAGCACTGTTTATAATAGTTAGGACATTAGAAGCAACCTAATATCCACTGATAGAAGATTGGATCAAGGGAGTGTAGTCTTTTATGGGGAGCTAATGGGGGGGGCGGGGAAGGGGAGCTTGTAAGTAGGCCTCTGGCATCAATCTAACCATATTAGGGAATACCATTCAGCCATAGGAAGGATGAAATGCTGCCATTTACAACAAAATGAAAGGAGTTGACAGAATTATGTGTGATGAGGAAAATCAGAATGACCAAAATAGTATTGGGCATTTACATAGCAGACTAATTAACAAGTGAAATTAAAACTAGTGGTTACTAATAAAAGAAATGAGGTTTCTGAAGTTAAGAAGAAGATGGGAGGGTGAGAGTGTCAAGAGGATACAAGAGATGGAACTATATTAGAATATATTAAAGTGATGCTAGAAGCCTACCTACCACCCCCCCATTAACATACATTTGATAAAGATACATACATTTGATACATACATTTGATAAAGAGCTAGCTACTCTCTTGTTGCTATAGACTTGCAGATTTTACAGAAAGCTGGGTAGTACTTTGATTTGCATAACTGCCTAACAGGACTTCCCCCTAGGAGTCCTTGGCAAGAGAACTTTTGGAAGGAAGATATAAAGAGGTTTGAAGAACAAAGAATGGGGATCAGCCATTTTTTGAGAACTGATTTTGGGGCTAGCATTCTGGGGAGAAGGACAATGTAAGTCCAGGCTGCGTGGCCAAGGTGGGCAGCCCGGTCATAGGCCCAAGCCTGTGGAGAGGCCATTAGGAGGCCTTGATGAATCTGTTATTGGTTCCTATTCTTCGGAATTTCTTTTTACCACCTGAAGTGGAGAGGACACAGCAAGGAGGAGACAGTAGCATCTTTGTCTACCTGCTTGGATGGAACATGTCAAGGAGAAGAAAGGATGTTTGTTTTGAGCATGCTCTTATGAACTCTGATTGATTGGACATTAGTGAGATGATCAGGACTAAGAAACTGAGGTTTTGGACTGTGTTGAAATGATCAGGGTTTTTCTTATATGCTTCTTTTCTTTTTAGTAATTAGGAAATCACTTTGTTAGAAATAAAAGTTGTTTTTACTTTAAGAATCTGTTCTGGCTTTGAAAATAATGGTAAGGGGGTATGGATGACAAGAACTCACAAGTTTGAATGTCTTTAGACTTCAGGAGTTGTAAAAGTTACAGTTGAGGCCAAGGGGATGTGAGTTCAAAATGTATTTCTAACTTTTTATTTTTCCTGCAGTCTCTGGGGCAGGGAGTTGAAAAGCAGTGGCTAGAAGCTGCATAACAAAGGTGACTGGTCTGTGTAAGCATTCACTTGCGGGAGGTTTAGGATTTGAATCTGCCTGGGAGAAGCAGGCAGATGATTTGAGTTTTAAGTTAGAAAACTACTTTACCTGATAACTAAAGAACATTCTCACTCCCAAACTCCTTCCTGTTGATGCCAATCACCTTAACCCCCATCCCCTGAGTTACTAACTCAGGCAACATCAAAATACCACCTGAAGTTTGGCCAGAGGGAAACTGATCACCTATCATGAGGAAACATCACCTACCCGACAAAAGCCCCCATCCCACCTGATCAAACCCCTACTCCGAGACCATATAAAAGGATGCAGCCATGCAGCCAAGCAAGGCTCTCTCGGCTCCCTCTCTGGACTGTGTGAGATGCCCACCCAGACTTCTTTTCCCAGTAAATAGCCTGCTTCCCTGCTAGTCTCTGTTCTCTTCATTTCTTCCTTTGTCTCCAATGCCCTCCCTTTGCCAAAAACATAGCAATGTAAATACTGCCTCTTATCTGCATGTTTGAAAAAGTCTAAAATAAAAAGTTTAACAAAAAATTGTCTGAGAGCTACTTTGAAGGCTGAAGATAAAATGCTTCCCTAATATTCACTTAGGATTTTCTATGATTTCTGAGTCTCAGAAAAGTAAGAAGCAGAGGATGAAGAAATGCTGCCCCTTTTTGGCCCCCACAGTGACTTTGCTGCTCCTAAATTTTCTCCTCACCCTATGAATTTAGTTGCAGTCCAAACCCAGCCCTAGTTGAATTGCTCTAAAGTGGTGCCAGAGAAGAACAACACAGCCCACAGAGAAACAAACCTCCATTCTCGTGGTTGCCATAGAAATAAGGGAAAGGTGACTGGTACAAAGCTTTGCCTGGCTGTTGGTAAATCGGACACAGTCTGGGGGATTGCCCTTGTGCCAACACCTCGGGAGCTTTATCCAGATGAACAGTTCCAAGAAAAGCAGCCCCTCTGGGTTCCCAGGAATGATGTGAATGAGCTCATAGACAAATCATGCTCGAAAGGTATTCATGAGGTCATTTTATGTCTAATGATTTTCCTTGGGGAACCACCCCATTCCTCCCTGGGCTGTTCATTTCCAGATGGGCACATGTTCAGAACCAGTCAGTGAAGTTTTATTCTGGAATCTTGCTGGAACTAATGGGAAAGGGAAACACTTTTTAAATTGTAGTGATAAAAGTAAGTATGGGATGGCTCAGGGCACCCTATTGAGATAATATCCTTTAAAAAAAGGAAACAGGGAAATAAACAAACTACAAAGATGGAGGAGAGGAGGTAGAGGGAAGGCAGAGTCCCTGTAATAGCATTTGAACACCAGACCAATGTTTTCTGACCAGATTCCAACCTCAGATGTGGTCACATGAACCTACCAATCTCATTATCCTTCAGTCCATGAAAATTTGGTGTCTGTCCTTTACAAAGGAGAGATCTCTTAAGTATTGAATTGTGTTCCCTTTACTCCCAAAAGATGTATTGACATTCCAATTGCTATCACCACAAAATGTGCTCCTGCTTGAAAACAAAGTCACTGTAGATATCATTAGGTAGAATTAAGTCATAGGAGAATAGGATAGATAAAGGGTGCAGAGGTACCCGGTACCTAGGGTACCTGTGTGTCATTGTCTCCTGTTGCTTTAGGAAGGCAAATTTCAAGGACATACTAGACATGAGAATGGATTTAATTAGAATTTCTTTTCAAAAAAGATAAAAGGGGGAAGGAAGAAGGGAAATAGGCTTTTCCTCTGTAATGTTATAACTTACAAGCTTGTTCCCAGAGGGGTTGGGGGGAAAAGAAATAACGGGAGCTGGAACAAAGAATGGGGGGGCGTTTGGGGAGGAAAGATAAAGGTCAGGCCATTTGGGCTGAGGGGCCTGAGACTCAGGGCCTTTGACCCAGGCTGGTAAACTTGTGGCTTTTAATAAGCATAAGCTGAATGTGCCTGCTGAAAGCTAAAGAGGTTGGAGATTTGAACTGGTGTTGCAGTTTGTCTTGCTGAGTTTAACTTGGGCATTTCTGGAGAAGCTATGTGAGCTAGACCTGACAAGAAAATGAGTTTTGCTGGTTCCTGTACTATAGAGTTTCTTTCTACTACCTGGAGGAGGACAACAAGTGGAAGACAACATTATGCTTTTGACTGCCTGGCTTGGATGAGCTGGAACATACCAAAGAAAAATGTCTACTCTTCAAGCATGTGCTAATGAACTCTGAAGAACTGGACAAGAAGATTAACAGCACTAACGAACTGATGGCTTTTGAACAATCTTGGAGAAGAGCTTTGGGCAATGGTGGGGAAGATTTTGGGCAATTTGGACTAATCGGGTTTTTTTCTTATATGTTTCTGTAATTAAGTAAATAGGAATTCATTTTGTTTAGTAACAAATTAGTCTACTCTCTAAGAGTCTTGTTCTGGCTTGGAATTTTAGTGAAATGATTGTGGGTGGCAAAGGACCCAAAGAAGGTTAAACTGAGTTTTTTTTCCCCTCTGGTCTAAGAGGGAGAGCTGAGAGAAGCTGTTGGCAAGCAGGAGGGAATCTTGCATAACAAAAGTTAGGAAGTCAGTGAAAATGCAAGGTGGTACAGCTTTGAGTCTGCTTCTTAGGGAGAAGCTAGAAGATTTTTGAGTTATAGCTAATAGTTAAAAAGTCTCTCTCTCTCCCCACCCAATTTCAGGGTGGCCCTCTAATCTGATACAATTTGTGCCCTTATAAGGTCATGTGAAAACATGGGTGCAAGTCATCTGACAATGAACATAGAACTAAAGTGGTACAAGCTTAGGCATGCCAAAGACTGCCAGACACATCCTGAAGCCAGAGAAAACAAGGAAGGATTATACCCACAGCTTCAGAGTGATCAGTGCCCCATTGACACTTTAATTTCAGACTTCTGACCTCTAGAATTATGAGACTTAATATCTGTTTTTCAATGTCTGTTTTTAAAAATGACTCTGTTGTGGGTTGTCTGTTACGATGGCAATCTTGGGAAACTAATTTAATACCTGGCACCAGAATCTGTGCAGTAACACCCCAACACTTTCTATTCCCCTCTCATATGCCCCCATCTCATTCCAGCTGTGTGACCATGAGCAGATTTTCTCAACTTGGTCACTTTGTCCTTGAAATGAAGAGCAATGAAGAGCACATTGCATACACAGTGCTATAGGAATTGATTCTAGAAAAAGTTTGAGGTGGACAACGCTAACACCTATCACTGAATCACCCATGGCAGAAAGAAAAGGAAACCTTTAGGAGAATAGGCTAGAAAAAGTTTCAAAAATGAAGACTCATTCCTCATTTTCCACTTCTTTTTCTTTTCACTTTGTTGTAAATTTAGATTTCTGTAGGCCTCCCCCCCTTTTTTTTAAATCTAATTACATATTCAGAAGGTTTGCTGGTTGGGACTTTGATATCACATCTTTGTTTTGTCTTCCAATAATTGTAGCTTCTTCTGTTCCTCTCAGTTCAGTCTTTTTCATGTGGTGGGCAACTGACAAATATCAAACACTAAATACTGTCAAGCTGAACTGAAATTGGGTGAAAAGAAAAAAAAAAGACTTTTTTATTTTAACTTGAAACACACCTATGCCTGTTTTTCCTAGGAAGTAGGTGCCAAGCAGTTCATTAGCATTTTCACTGTTCACCTACTATTGATATGCAAAAATCAGCTACCAACTTCTCTCAGCTCTCTTGCTCTCTTACAGACCTAAAAAGGAAAACTTAGAAACATAGTTTAGACTAGTTTGCCTCAATTTACCCTCTTCTAAACTCTCGTGGGTTCTCTCCACCATCCCCAGCCCTCATCAAAATCACAAGTCGAAGCAAGACTCTCAGAGTGCAGACTAATTTATTTCTAACAAAGTGATTTCCTAATTACCACAGAAGAAACATGTAAGTAAAACTCCGATTACTTTAACATTGTCCAAAACCTTTCTCAACATTGTCCAAAGTCCTTTCCCAGATTGTCTAAAAATCCTCAGTCGCTCAGACCTGATCATCTCACCAAAATTAGTCAGTCAGAGTTCATCTCCAGATGCTTGAAGGCATCTTCCTTTGACTGCTCCTTAGGCACACCCCTTTGGTGTGCTCCTCCTTGCTTCCATGCCATCTTCTCCTTGTCCTCCAAGTAGTAGAAGAAACTTCATAGTACCGAACCCAGCAAAGTTGACTTTCTTCTCAGGCCTAACTTTTGCACAGCCTCTTCCAGACACACAAGTCAAACTCAGCAAAACAAACTCCAACACGGAGTTCAAATCTGCAAACTCCTTAACTGCCTTTAGCACACATGCTGGTAGCCTGCACCAGCCAAAGGCTGCAGACCCCAGGCCTTGGCCACATGGCCAAGCTCACAGCTCACATTTTCATCCCACAAAATGGCAGAAACCAAACCTGAATCTGAATCTGAATTCCAATCAAATCCCCTCTCTTTGTTTCAAAACCCTTTATATACCCTTATTTCCCACCTTCCAGGAAGAGCTCCTGAATTATTACATTACAAAGAAAAAACCTGTTTTACTTCTTCTTTCCTCCTGTATCTTTCTGAAAGGAAATTCTAATTAAGGTCATTCTCACATTTTAGCATATCTTCCTTGAAATCTGCAATCTTAAATAGGAGACAATGACACCCAGGGGTGGTGGTGCCCCCTCTCAGAACTACTTCATAGCCCTACTTGGAGGCTTGATTTATCTGGACAAGCCACCATTCAGAGGTAAGAGGAGGAAGATAGCTCACAGGTGTTTTTTTGTTTTTTTTTTTTTCATTTGTTTACCTGTAAACAACTTTTTTGTTCTTGGGAGATCAGGGTGGAGGCATTCAGATTACTGAAACTTGTTGTTCTATACCTTAACAGGACAACCCTGGAGGAATTATTCTTCAGGATTTGTTCTTCATCCAACAAGGGTTATTTCACGGGAGGATCAAAAGGAAGAGAGAAGGAAGCATTTGGCTCAACTAAAACTGCTTGAGTTTGGTTTTTAAAATATGGTGGTTCTAGAGCTGTTAAGCTCTAGGAAAAATTCCTAGGAACTAGCCACTTCTTCCAATGTGAGTCATTTTTAAAAAGTTTTTACACTGAGTCACATTTTTTTGCCCTTGCTATCCTCTCTCCATACCCCAATACGTTTTCATGGGAACAGCCCACATGCAAATAACCGTGGCTATGCATTTCTTTGTTTGTTTTAAATAAAACAGTTCCAGATAGACTTTTTTT
>PVHY01014127.1:23450-39430 GCA_004024945.1 Uropsilus gracilis
GGGGGGGGGGGGGGGGAGGAGGTAGCAAGGAAAAGGATACAAAGAGGAAGGGGGCAGAAAGAGAGATTCGATTTCTGGAGAGTGTGGAGAGCGGAGCAAGAGCAGGAGCCTGGAATTTGATATCAGGTTAGGAAGTTTCTGGTCTCAGAAGGAGGAGGACCCAAGAGTTGAGTCCTTTGGAGCTTCCTCACCTCCCTGGTATTCAGGTTCCTGAGGCTTGAGAGCTGTGTGAAGGCGGAGGAGAGGTGACCCTGGTGAAGTATGGAGCCACAGTGAAACTCGGATAGGCCTGCCTCGGAGAGACCTGCCTGAGTCCACCTGTATTGGTTGGATTCATCTGGTGCCCACTGGAGTGACAGAAGATCAGGAGTCAAGGACTTAGCCTGGCGTTTTCAACCAGAAGTACCATAAGACTTGAAAGTGGTTGACCCAAGAAGACTTTTTAACTTAACTTGAAACACATATAGGCCTGCTTCCCTCTCCGAAACAGGCTACAAATGGGCCATTTACCTTTAACCTTTAACTGGATACACCTATGCCTGCTTCTCTCCCTAGGAAGCAGACTACAAGCAGGCTATTTACCTTTAACCTTTACCTTAACCTTGAACAACTCTGCCTGCTTCTCTCTACAAAGCAGGCTGTAAAGAGTTAATTAGCATTTACACTGATCACCTTTACTTTTGATATGCAAACATCAGCTACCTGCTTCTGCTTTCTTTCCCTCTTTCAGACCTAAAAAATAAAAACAAACCTTAGAAAACACAGTTTAAACTCTACACTCTTGTGGGTTCTTTTCACCATCCCCAGCCTTCTCAACCACATTACCAAACCAATGCAAGACTATCAGTGCAGACTAATTTATTTCTAAGAAAGTGACTTTCTAATTACTATAAAAGAAAACATGTAAGAATCAGATTACTTTAACATTGTCCAAAACCTTTCTCAACATTGTCCAAAGAACTTTCCCCAGATTGCCCAAAAATCCTCAGTCTCTTAGTCCTGATCATCTCAACAATGTCCAGTCAGAGTTCATCTCCAGACGCTTGAAGACATGTTCCTTTGGCTGCTCCCTTGGCTTGCTCCTCCTTGTCTTCCATGCTGTGTTCTCCTTGTCACCTTCAGGTAGCAGAAACTCCATGGTGCCGAACCAGCAAAGTTCACTTTCTTCTCAGGCCTAACTTTTGCATGGCCTCTTTCAGACACAAGTCAAACTCAGCAAACCAAACTCAACACAGATTTCAAATCTGCAAAATTCTTAACTGCATCTAACTCACATGCTGCCAGCCTGGGTCAGCCAAGGATTGCAGGCCCCCGGTGACCACATGGCCAAGCTCACATGGCTCACATCTTGAATCTTTCTCTTTATCTGATCTCCATATTGCCTCTGAAAAATTCGAATCAGAATCCTTATTCCAATCCTTCTCTTTGTTTCCACACCCTTTATATATCCTGATTTCCCGCCTTCCGGGAAACCTGTTTCACCTTGACCATTTCACTTCTTTCTCCCCCTGCATTTCCCTGAAGGGAAATTCCAACTAAGGTCATTCTCACATTTTAGTATACCTGCCCTTGAAATCTGCAATCTTAAACAGGAGGGGGGGGTGTTTGGTAGCACACCCTATCAGACTGAGGTAAACCCAATGAAGCTCCTTGAGGAGCAGAAGTGGGCCTCTATTTGGAACAATTGTGAGGGTGTGGACACTTTTAGTTTGTTTTTCCTGTATCTGTAAATAAACCACTACGTCTATCTCAGTCTAAAGTTTGGTCTCCTAGCAGCTGCTGCATGCAGGCGGAAGAACCCATAGTAAAAAGGAATGTAAAGGGAGTAGTCCCTATCCCCCATAACAATTCCTGTTCTCAATAAGTTAAGCAGCCTCACATCTGTCAGTCAGACTGTCATAACCACCACTCATGGCTTTAGAAGTCTAGATTCTCATCAGAGCTCTCAGGGCTGGAGGCTATATATCTATGGCTCCCTCCCTTTGGGTCTACAACAAGCTGAACCTAAAACATAAACAATTCAACTGAAACACAGAGCATCTAGAGAAAGTCCATTTAAGCTAAACAGTCTGCATATCCCTCTACAGACAGAGCTCAGAGATTTCAGATTCAGTTCCAGACTGCTGCAATAAAGTATCACAATAATAGTGGTTAAATGTATTTTTTGGTTTCCCAGTACATTTAAAAGTTTCATTTACACTATACTGTAGTCTATTAAGTGTGCAAAAGCATAGGTCTTAAAAAACATTGTACAGACCTTAATCACATATGACACAGAGATGACAAGTGAGGACATGATGGTGGGAAAGCAGTGCCCATAGATTTGTTCAAGGCAGTTGCCACAGACCTTCAATCTGTAAGAGGAAAGTAAGACCTGCAAAGTGATAAAACGGAGTGCAATAAGAGAGGTTTGCCTTCATTCTCAGTGTGCCCAATCTCTTGCCCAATGTTCTCTTCTCTCTCCATATAGGATCATAACAAATGTCTCCACATTTTTCACTCAGCAATTTAAGGAAAATCTTTTGTGACCTGAATGTGCCGGGAAAGGGAAGAACTTCCATCTCCACACTAAATCACCCAGTCAAGTATAATTAATGTTTTTTTTTTTTTATAAAAGAAACATCAGTCAGTAAAGTTCCCTTTCTTTACATTGCGTTAGTTATATTTTTGCATTACATTACTTATTTTACACTTCACTATTTACATTCAGTATATTCTTGTATTAGTTTTCCAGAGTGCTGTAACAAAATATCAGGTAGCTTAATGACAAAAAATTATTGTCTGGCAGTTCTAGAATCTAGATATCAAATATGAAGGTGTCAGCTGATTCTTTCTGAGAACTGCGTAGGAAATATCTGTTCCAGACTTATTCTTAACTGATAGGTGGTATTCATTGTTCCTTCTATAGGTGTGTCTGTTTCCAAATTATCTCTTTTAATAAGTAACCAGTTTTATTGGATTAAGGCCTGCCTTAATAATATTCCTTTACTTTGATTACACCTGTAAAGACTTTATCTTCAAAAAGGTTGCAATCTCAGGTACTGGGAGGGAGTTAGAACACCAACATAGAATGTGTGGCAGGACACAACTAAATCCACAATTGTTACATTTTCCAGTTTAAGAAATTTTGTATATAAAATGCCCCAAATTTCAGTGATGACAAAGTTGAAAGTATATACACATGTTTGTGGTGGTCTTGAGGCAAGCAGTGCTTATATTCTGAAGTGGAAACACTTATTGGGCAATAATGGGGTGTTTTGCACCTCTGGGAGCAGGTATATGCCGTGGTTTAAGAAGGCATTACTCATGAGACCCTGCCTTTGAATAGGGATACTCGCCAAAGTGTATTTGGGATGCCAGCAAGTCAACTTTTGTTTTTTGAGTTATTATTGTTGCACAAATAATTAAAATCTGGCTCATCAATGTTTAAGTAATTAACACCTTTGGTGATTGTCTCCAAAGAGATACCAGCTTGACTGAGTGTGATGGACTTTTAATTAACTCCTAATTGCTGGCAACACAGGATTCCCCCATTAGTGTGGGCTTATAGTGAGGTGTTCCATTATGCCACTAAATACGCCATCACCTTGCTGAACTACAGCATAGCCACACTCTTATCTTGTAGAGAATGGAAAAGATGTTTCAGAAGCATGAACCTGTTATGGGGTAAAAGAGAGACTTCTGACTTTATAACTCATAAAACTCAAATAAACTGCCTGCTTCACCCAGGCAGACTAATACCTTGGATTTTGACTGACTCCTTTCTGTTATGCAAAATTCCCTGCTGCTTATCAGCAGCTTTTCTCAACTCTCTCTCTCTCCCTCTCTCTCTCTCTGTCTCTCTGTCTCTCTCTGTCTCTGTCTCTTTCTGTCTTTCTCTGTCTCTCTCTGTCTCTCTCTCCCTCTCTCTTTCTGTCTCTGTCTCTGTCTCTTTGTGTGTCTCTCTCTCTATCTCTCTCTCTCTCTCTCTTTCACCAAGACCAGGAAAAGAAAAACTTAGAAACTACAGCTTACACCTTACATTTGCTTGCCTCAATTTACCCTTTGCAGCTCCTACAGCCTAAAGGTATTCAAACTTGTGGGTTCTTTCCACCATCCACTGCACTCTCACTAAAATTTCAATCCAGAACAAGACTCTTGGAGTGCAGACTAATTTATTTCTAAACAAAGTGAATTCCTATTTACTACAGAAAGAAATGTATAAGAGAAATTCTGACTACTTCAAAATTGTCCAAAAACTTTCTCAACATTATCCAAACTCCTTTCCCCTGATTGTCCAAAACCCTCAGTTCTTTAATCTTGTTAACCTCACCACTTGTCCAATCCTTCAGAGTTCATTTACACATGCTTGAAGAGTAGACATCTCCCTTTGATATGATCCAGCTTCTCTTGTCCTCTTCCAGGTAGTAGAAAGAAACTCCATAATACAGGAACCAGCAAAGTTCATTTTCCTCTCAGGCCTGGTTCTCACACAGCCTCTCCAGAAAAATTTGAGTTGAACTCTGTAAGATAAGCTCCAACACTGAGTTCAGATCTCCAAACTCCTCAGCTTCCTTTAACACACGTGCTACTAAGCATGGGTCAGTCAAAGGCTGCAGGCCCCAGACCTCGGCCACATAGCCAAGCTCATATGGTTCACATTTCTGTATTCCAAAATCCCTGACCAAAATGGCTGATCTCTTTCTTTGTTCCAACTCTCCTTATATATTTATTCTCTTATTTCTTTTTCCCACCCTTCTGGGAACCAGCTCATAAGTTATCACATTACAGAGGAAAAACTTGTTCTCCTTCTTTCTCCCCCTTGTATCTTTCTGAAAGGTAATTCTAAACAAGGCCATACGCACATTTTAGCATGCCCTTAAAATTTGCAATCCCCAAACAGGGGACAATGATACCCAAGGGGGTAGGCACCACCTATCAATCCCAACCTGGACTGAGCACCAGAGAGATGCTGAGGTTGAAGAGTGAGCTCACCCTGTGACCTTGCCTTTTCCATTCTTCTAAGCTACTGTCACTTCCTGGGTGAGAGTTATGCAGGGACTCCAGAGTTTATATGTGGTGTAGGGGGTGAAAAATAGCTCTGTTATGAAAGTGATGAGTGATATGTTATTAGCTTCCTTTAACAGAAAGTAAACCTTGGTCTCAAAAGTGAAGAGACTTGCCCCAGCCCACATGACTGTCAGCATGAATCAAAAGAATTGGAACTGAAGCATTTGTTTAATGTTCCTCAGCTATTTTGACCACTAACAACAGATTCAAGCCTTCTAGCAGCTATCTGCTCCATTTACCTTAGGTTTTCTTTTGGTTTAGTTTTTTATTTGTTTGTTTGTTTGTTTGTTTGTTTTTTGAGAGTTACCATTCCTTTACTCCCAGGTCATTTGGCTCAAGAGAAGCTCAACTCACTTACCCACTACAAGATAGCAGTGGAATACAGGATCCAGACTGGCCTGTTGGCTATGTTGGTTGACAAGGTTTGGACATGTGAGTCAACCAAGCCAAAGCAATCAAACTGGGATGAGGGTTTTTTTTTCCTCTATTGCATTTGGAGCTGCTGATGTTCACCTACAACTATGCTTGGGAAGAGTCTGCTTGAGAGTGAAAGAATTCCCAAAGAAAATAATGATAGCTGAAGTCAGAGTTACCCCTAGATTTTTCAGTTACCAGAGTCTATATGTATCAGTTTAAGTATGTTTAAAATGACCTTTTGATATTAATGTGCCAAAGAGTAGAGATTGATCCAAATCCTTATAGGCTTAAGTGCCCAAAGCATATGATTCTGACAGGTGGATCAGAAGGGACACATCTCATGTACCATGAAACTAGGAGTACAGGTGGGCATCAGTTGGGACATGGAATCTTGTGATTGGAGAACACTAGGAAGACTGGAATTCTTGATGAATTTGAGCCCACTGGACCCCAGTCTCACTTTAGTGGATATGTCTGGTTTCATAAATGGGTTAAAAAGAGATTGTAAGTCTACATTAGACAAGTCCAGATTACTTCGTCCCTTCATAAGGATGCATTTTCCTCCCTCAAATTCCAGCAAGCCTTCAATCAATTAAACTTAAAAATTCCTGAGATATAAGTTCAAGGAGTCAGAAATGCCTATTTCAATACCTGCAAATGGGTGGGAGAAGACTAAGAAAGTTTTAATATCTAAGTGAAGATAATTCATATGTATTCATTTTGGTAATACATCTAGTTGCAGTTCTAATTCATCTTAAATGTTTTTCATATAAGATTGTTTTTAAAACTTTGCTTTTGTATTTCTTTTGGTATTTGAGAAGAGAACCTTTATTTTTGTAATTATCTTTATATTAATAGCTTTACATAATGTGTATAGCCATCCATCGAATTTTTTTTGATCAGGTTAGCTCCTACTCTGAGCAATACTGTTTCGATTGCAGACTCTCCCTCTTCCCTCCTCCCCTCCACTACCCACTTTCATTCTACAGTGCTATTTTTCTCACCTCCGATCTTTCCATTCTGAAGTGGATTTAACCTCTGTTATTTAATTTGTCAGCTCCAAGTGATACTCTTTGATTCTCACCTATTACTCTGAAGCGTGCAATGAACATACTCCATTCTGTCCCTTACCACCCCCTTCTCCTATGTGAATAGTTCATTGTTTTCTAGCACGTCAGTGTATTTAACATGTGCACACCATTTCCCCCTTTTATTCCACCTGGATTTTATTACCTTAGCTCTACAGTTCAATAAACTTACGGTTTCCTAGGAGTCATTTGCCAAAGTTGGCTGGCTAAAGTCTGATAGCTTTTAGATTTCTTAGGAAGAGCTTAAAGAAGCAATTGTCCTTGAGTACTTGCATTCAGAACTGTTTTCTCTAGCCTTGATTCTTGAAAGCCAGCTTGGTGATATACAAAATCCTTGACTCTAGTTGTTTCTCCTCACATATCTTGTTGCTCTTCTGTTTTCTTGCTTTCATGCTGTTTTTGAAAAAGTAATAACAAGCCAGTTTTCTTACTTTGGAAAGAGAATTTGGGAGGAGGTTGCTTTGTTTTGTTTTTGTCTGAAGGTCTAGGGACTATTTTTCCTTTATATTTAAAGTCTAATAATTTTATCAGGATGTGTTTTGGGTTTAATCTTGATTTTTTTCTCAAGTACGAGGTCCTTTCAATATGGATCCAATTAATATGGGTCTTTCATTTCAGTAAAGTTTTCTCAGTTGAAGTTTAAAGTATATTAATATTAAATAACTAAAAAAATATTACATTACTATTAGTATGTATTTTCTTCTTCTGCACCCCAACTTTACATATGTTGAATCTTTTTTGCAGGTGTTCTGTGTGTATAACTTTCTCTTTGATCTTTATTTGTGTTAATTTCTTAACTTTTGTCATGTCTAAATCACAATTTTGAGTTATATTTATTATCCTTACTGTATCATGAAGTTTAATCTTTATTTCTAAAATGACTTTGTCTTTTTCTTTCAGTTATTTTGAAATTTGGCCCTTATATATCTTTCTATGAATTTTTGCATTTTTGTTCTAAGTGTACTTTTAAAAATATCTATAGTGCTTATATAATTTTAATAATTATTTTTAATTTAGATCAGATTTAATTTAGTTATGCCTCAGTTGTCCTCTGCTTCTTCATGAAATTTTTCTAATGTTCTCTTCCCTATGGGAAAAAAGCCTTTTTCTCAGTCTTCTGTCACTTAGCATAAAAATATTTGAAATCTTTCCTTTTTCATATTTAAATATGTTGGATTTTACTGAATGAGTTAATAACAGTGGGGGATTCTTAAGGTAAAAGAGCAGAGAACGAGAAGGTTGTGGCTATTTTATTTTCTTGTTTCAAAGATTACTTTTCTGTCCTTGAAGTGAAAGGGAGCTCTTTTAATACCTGGCATCTCTGTTTTGAGATCTAGTTTCTTTTGGCCCTTTCCTTATCCTATACAGAATCAAAGTGATCAATCTCCCAGTTGGTCTGAAAATGAGGGGTTTATCAAGGACTTCCAAACTGAAATATGAGAAAATTCCAGTCAAAACTGGATGAACTGTTCTCTGTAGACTTCGAAGAGGGTTATGAGACCCCTCATAAGCTTCCTTCCTTATAGACTTGGGACTCCACCATCTTCCAAGGTGCTCCCCTCTCTCTTCCTCCAACCCAGTACATTCCCAAGACTGTCTCTGCAGTCCTGTTTTCTTCTAAGTCCTTCCCTTTTGCTTCCCTGTCACATTTCCCACTGAAGGAGGGTCTCTCTCCTCTGGGTGAATCTTGCTAATGAGTTCTGAATTCCATTACTACTAGTCCCTTCCTTAAACTCCTTTCTTCCATGCAGTGCCATGTTGCTTCTTACAGCAGTCTGCATTAAGCTCCAGTGCCCATTAACTTCAATATATACTCCTTGCCTCCTCGGGATAGGTTGGACTTTCAGTCTTCCTTCTGGTTAAGATACAGTTGTAGTTATCGGCTGAGGGTGTTTGTTTTCTTTTCCACTTGGTCTGTGGATTTTCAGATGGAGAAGATTAACATGGAGGGCAGTCATCATTATCCCCCAGGAAGGCAGATGTCCAGAAAGCTGGGAGTTTGCTCTGTCTACTGATGGATCACCACAACATTTCTGCCACACCATTGCTGTTGAACTTTGAAGAAGTTAAGCACCCTGCCCTACTAGTTGATGCAGCAATTAATTTCAAGTGGGCAGGCTTAGAAAGAGCTTTGACCAGCACCTTGTCATTTCCAGAAATTGTGTTAAGTACTTTCATGCCTCCTTGCCTTTGCTTATGCCGTTACTTCTGCCTCAAATACCCTTTGCCTCCTTCTCCATCTGGAAAAATTCTGTGCATCTTTCAAATTCAGCTCAAATGTCAGATTTTTTTATGAAGATTTTCCACCTCCTTTCCCCCATCACCACCAACTTACTCTGTTGTGTTAATGCCGTCCTCCTTCTGCTGTTTTACATCATCACTTGGCTCAAGTCCCCATAATATAGTGCTTATTCCATTGGACCTAACAGATGCTGTGTCTTTACTAAGACCCTGAGGTCCTCAAGGTCAGAAAATGTGCCTGATTTGTCCAAATCACTCTGCATAGTATTTAGCATAGAGTAGTAGCTCTCAAACTCATATTGAATGAATGAGTAAATAAACAAAATAGCTTATGCCATACTTGCCTAGAAGACAGCTCCATGGTGTTTGCACAAAACACTCCATGCCATTCACAAAGGCACAGCTGACACTGCAGGCTCGGCCTCCAGTTAGGAAGCACTAGGCTTTTTTATTCGGCTTAACTTTTTTTCAAAGAAAACAAAATGATGCTTCCTTAGTGCTCCCCAAAGCACACCAATCAGCATACTAATAACCTAGAAGTGTCATCTGAATCTGCCAATTTCATAAATTTGCATATTTTCCAATCAGCTCCTCCTCCCCCACCCTCTTTCATTAGCTATTCTTGGAAGAGCTAAACTTCCTCCATATTGCTCAAACTGACTTGATTTTTATTTCTCTTTGTAAAGACAGATTTGTGAGATGATGAATTAGTCATTGCCAATTTCATGCATTTACGCTCTGTGCGTTTACACCTTATATTTATTCAGCCCCATTCTCCCCTTCTGGCTCCAGATGGTGTGGCAATACAGCCTCGGGTGTGGAAGGGAGAGAACTCATTCGATCTCTCTCCCTCCCTTCCTCCTCTCGCGATTTCAGCTCCAGCTCCACCTTGCTGGGTTTGAATGGTGGCGCATTCCCCTCTGGCAAACAGCACCCTCTGCAGATTTCCTAGCCACTTAGGAATCCGAAAAAGTGAGGAAGATAATGGCAACTACCAGATACAAACTCTTCATCCCAGCCACCATTCTCCAGATAAAACCACAGTTGGGAAATATTTTAATATATTTGCAGATACGGTTTTGTTTTAAAGCCTTCCTTAGGCAGTGAACATTAAGCGTCTCAGGAAAAGACTGACACAGTGAAACCGTGGAACAAAAGAATCAAATCCTTACATTTTCAAAAGCCAAAAATCCTGGTGACAGTTTTCTTTCTTTCTTTCTTTCTTTCTTTCTTTCTTTCTTTCTTTCTTTCTTTCTTTCTTTCTTTCTTTCTTTCTTTCTTTCTTTCTTTCTTTCTTTCTTTCTTTCTTTCTTTCTTTCTTTCTTTCTTCCTTCCTTCCTTCCTTCCTTCCTTCCTTCCTTCCTTTCTTTCTTTCTTTCTTTCTCTCTCTCTCTTTCTTTCTTTCTTCCTTACCCTCCTTTCGCTCCTTTCTTCTTTATTTCATCTCTTTATTGAGGTGACATTGGGCTATAATAACACTATACATGATGGAGGTACAGAATTACACCTTTTCACATGAGTGTAACCATACCACAGCCAACACCACAGCTCCAGGCTTCTACACCAGTCACGGGGCCTCTCACCCTGTGACTTCCCATCCTTTACCCTCCTCTTCTGAAACCTCAATTCTGCACTCAGATTCTAGGGTTTGTTTTGATTTAGTTTTGTAAACCAGCACTTTTTACCTTCTTAAGAATCCTGAAATAGAACTTTAGCTAAATACAGGGGTGGAGGGTGGGGCAGGACTAGGGAGAGGGGAGGAGAAAGGCCTCAGATACAGAGGAAAATAAGCGGAGATCAGCAGTGTTGGGGTACATAAGTAAAGGTTACAGAAGTTAAGATCAGCTACAACAGAGCAGTTTGACTGTGAAGATGTCCTATAGGTAGCTTGAGGACCCTGAACAGCATTCCAAACCCCTATACTATGTTGCCCCCATTGGAAGGATAATCCAGTGTTTGACCAGATACACACACACACACACACACACACACACACACACATGGCATACTTTAAGATAAAGATTTTATGACCTAGTTCTTGCATCTGTCACACAGATGGCATCTATCACTGTGATAGTGACCTTCTGAGTGCATAGAATGTCCTCTTCTGTCTTGTTTTCACTTCTAAAACATGTTTTGTTACAGAATAATTGATGCAGCCCACTTTCTGCAGTGGTGTGTAGACTGTACCCTACCTCAGAAGGACTTAAGCAGTTGACCAGACCTTTCTCCAGGAACTGTACCCTGGACTAGTTTTCCCCTTGAATGTGCAAAGTAAGACTCCTTTGTTATTCTGTTCTAAACACAGAAGAGATTATCATTTCAGCCAATAAAGGAAAAGATTTTGCTGGTCATTGAAAAGGATTCTTACATCTGTCAACCTCTCAAAGATAAAACCCACACCCATGGGAAGGGATGTGTTGGAGAGAGATAGAACACCAGGATGGGACTCTGGAGTGAATTTGAGGTGATATAAGAATGAACAAGACCTTGCTTTCCAGATGGAATCCAATAAGGTTTTAAGGTTCCCTATTCCCATAAAGAAAGACAGAAACAAATAATAGGATAGTAGAGAAAGAGGAGTTAGACAGGACCAAGAACACCATTTTCATGAACACAAGATAATCAAGAATGACATGGAGCAGTGGACACTCTGACCACTGCAGCATGGACCCTGGACAGCTCAGGAACAGAGGGCCCACTCACCATGATACCTTAGCCTCTATAGGCCTCCCAGATGCAGACATGATTGGGGTTGGAGGTGATGAAGCCTTGAGTTGGTTGAAGAGCCCCTGAATTGAGATTATTTGCAATCAGCTGAGGTTATTTATAATGAACTGAAGAGTGTAAAATTAGTTGAAAAGCAAAAAGAATATGTATCACGCATCTGTTTGAGACTGGATTGATAAATGCTATATCCTTATTGGGCAGAAAAAAAAATGACTGGACTTTAAATTTTCTGTGAACCTTAAACTCCTAGAAGGAGCCTAGGAGCCTTCTAAAAGGACAACGATAAATTTCAGGGATCTGGATATTTTATGTACTGACTTGGTCAGGGTCTCAAAGCCTTTAAGAAGGAAAGAACATCTTGGCCTCTAAGATTTCCAACATCTTGGTCACACCAGAAAAGATCATCATATTTCTAAAACATTTTATAGGTATATTCTTAAATATCTGACATGATGATAGTAGTGGTGTGTTTGTGCATGCTTGTGTGTGTGTGTGTGTGTGCTTGTATGTGTGAAAAAGGGAGAGAGAGTTCATGCAGAGAAGTAAAGGCTGGAATTCGGAACAGCAAAACAAAAATCTTCTGGAACCAGAAAATCTAAAACTTTTCAAAATAATGATGGAGACCCTGAAGGCCATGGATTCTTGCATGTGAGGAAGGCACAAACAGAGCAGGAATATTATTGGAAGAGATATGCCCAGTAATTTGATGTCACTTGTAAAGCTTAGATTCGTTTAATTTATAAGCTACGAAATATAATGAATTCTAAAAGGGATGGTCAAATTCTAAAAGGGATGGAAAAGCCCAGTTGGCTTTTCCAAAGTTTTCTCATTAATTTTGATTTGTTCTGTTTGCATCCCATATGTCACTTGTGCACACTCTCCATAAAAGCTGGCATAAAGGGTGAGAATAAAAGTTGAAAGAAGATGTCAGATATCATATTCACTTGTTTGGCAAAATGGGGAAGGGGAAGAAAAAAGGGATGAGCTATTTTATTTAATTTAGTAAGTGTAAATGCCCACTAAACACAAATGTTAAACGTTGAACTTTGGCATGGGGAACCAAGATGAACAAGTGTGATTACCATCCTGAGGTGCCACATGTTCTTCTTATATGAAATGGAGCTCCACTACCTACATCTGATACTATCTGACCCATCAGGGAGCTCTGTGGCCATAAGAATGAAAAATGACATTAGAGAAAGAGAAAGAACAGTATCCATGGGCAAGGAAATCACAGTGAATCATCTGGAACATCAGCTGAGGATCTCAGCTCCAACTGCTCATCACATGGAGGGAAGGTCACCACCTTGAGCCCACAGACATGACATCCTAGGATCCAGCTGCTCCTCCAGCTCTGGGTGCTCTCTGGCCACTGCTCTCTGTTCAGTTTTGTACTCTGCTGGGGAAGAGAGAACCATGAACTGTTAGTGAGTCAACACCCCTGAAGAGCTTCACAAAAGCAAGAAGAGGTGGGGCATATTAGTTCTCTACACCCTAACATATATTTTATTATTTTACTTTTTTTGTTCAATCAAGAAATATAGATTGAGCTCCTACCAGAGCTGGGCACTGTGCAGTACTCCACAGACACACAGGGGGTGGGACTGGGTTGTCTTTGACCACATGAGCATATCCTTCCCTCACCCTCCATTGGTTACTCCCCCATGCAATTCCCTAGGGCTTCTTTCTTGGATCTGATGTGGTGTTTAAAGACAACAAACTCCCAGATGCCTAAAAGTACCCTCTGTTTCCTGAGAAACTCCACACTTTGATTTGTTCTGTTTGCATTCCATATGCAAGCCCATTGACTGAGATCATGATACTTGGTTTCTTCATTCATAGATGAGTTGCTGTCTCAAAGCACACAGTCTACTAGAGGGGTGAAAAACTGAAGAGTGACATTGATAACTCAGAGCTACTTCTTGTAGTTGAAATTTGCGATAGTTTTGTCTAGTGGAAAATAGAAACATTTTTAAAAGGGTTGAGGCCTAAGCTCAGTTCTGAAGAATGCCTAGGCATTGGCCAAGCAAAGGAAGTATATAAGAAGAAAGTTTTCAGCAAAAGTAATAGTATCTGCAAAGGCTCAGAGTCTAGATAAAATAAGATAATCTAAGCTGACAAGAAGTGTACCAAGAGCCCACCTATATCTGAAACCTGTGTTTAAATTCAGCAAAATACACAAACATTTATTTGGTATGCTAGTCCCACTGGCACAGGGAGTCCGTGATTTTGTACCAGGGGCCCTGCAAAGTAGATCATATGGCAAGATGGGTATTTTTGCACTGTTGCATAAGCAATGAGAACTGTTAGGAAAACGTGGGTTTTTGTTTTTTTTTTTTTTAACTCATCTCTGCCCAGAGTTGTTGGCTACAGACAGTGCTCCCTCAGGTTCAATCAAGAGGTATCGAGTAGGGTAGGAGACCCTAGAAGAGAATGTAAGGCAGCAGTACCAGCAGGTGATGCCAAACAATCTTTGTGAATTCTTGGCCCACACCAAGAACAGACTTTGGGTCTGTTCTTGTCCCAAGAATAGACTTTGCGTGTGCTGTGCCATCCAGGAGGCGGTGTCAATAAGACAGGAGATAAGAACAGTCACGGATTGCTACAAAACTCTCCACTTCTCTTGATGGAGGTCAGCAGTTAAGGTTTCTTCTTTCAGAGGCTGGGTACAAAGTGTAATGCATCTGTGGGATCCAAAGCTAGCTCTGCTCTGTCTTGGGTCCCCCATTTCATTGATACCCCTTTATTGGACCATTCAGTCCGAAGGCAGCACCTTTAGGCACAGACAGATTAAAAGCAGCCAAGTGTTCCAACACTTCCCACTGCTTATGCAGCTCTGGGAAAATGCCAGCCTTACCCTGTGGACAGCAAAGCTCTGGGTGCAATTCAAGCCCTTAGGTTTCTCCCAACCTGGGTGGGAAGAAGCCAAGAAATAAACAGGCCAAAGAAAGGTGGAACAGAGGCTGCAGAGCTGGGGTCAGAAGAAACGGTCAGGATAAGTATTCTAAAGAACAAGAACTGACCCCTTCCAGGTCACCACACCTGGAAGAGAGGCCTGTCAGGTAGCATCATCTTGTCCAGAGGGTGCAGGGACGTGCAGGCCAGCTGCACACCACTGGGGGTAGCCAGGTCAGCCAGGAGGCCTCCATGTGGCCCAGGGCTCCCACCCTTCCACCCCTAGCCAGCAGGGAGCAAAGGTGGAGAAGACCCCGGGGTAAGCCCCCCCCACATCTAGAGAGCCCAGAAGGAGGGATGGATGGGGTTGTAGTCCCATCCACCAATGGGGATTGTTGCACGGGGCAGTTATCTGCAGCTCAGATCAGCTGAAGCACTTGCCCCCAGACCCCAGCCCAAGAGAGGATTGGGATGGCACATCCATGGACATCTGGGCCCCGTCCCCACAGAGGGAGGTACCAGAGCATGGGCAGGCAAGTGGGGATGGGAGGGTGGCAGGCAGGCATTTCGTCACTCTCCCGCTAATCTTCAGGAGGCACAAGAACACATATAACACAAACGCTATCATAAAACGGGTGAGGGACCAGGTAAAAATCCAGCCCACAAACCTGAGCTGAACACAGCAGATGGATAATCAAAAGAACCAACCCAGGCAAGACAGGAGAAACATCTATAGAAACAAGATATCATGAAACGCACCTATGTGCTAACTAGAAGACCCAAGACCTCATTTCAGAGATGCCTTCTGGGAGAGCAAGGCGCCCCTCCCTACTTTGCGGGAGAGGGAAGGAAAGCCAAAGATTTGGGGCACTGGCCACACAGCAAAGCTGCAAACTGAGGCAGAGGAGATGATCTACAATGGCCAATCACAATTGCCTGTATCCACAGAGAAACTTCTTCACCGGCAATGACAGGGGGTGAGACCCCCTAAACCTGATGTCAGAACCATAAGGTAAAGCAGCAAAACAACAGAGATGGGGTTAGAGAAGACAGACTCCAGTGAGAAAGCATGAAAAGAACACAAATAAAAACAGACTGACTGCCCAACACAAACTTAAGGCTGAAAACCTACCATAGAGGCTCACCTGGTTCTGAGAACATAGTCCTCCACCCAATGAAAGAACAGCTACCACCAGAAAGAAAGAGACTAATGGACTTAACACAGACTGCAAACAAACAACAAAGAGTAGGGTGTGAGAGAATGGAGGGGGCACCTGAGGGAGGTGGGGGAGACATCCCCAAAACCATTTAATGAGCTTGTGATTTAAGGAATAAACAAAGAAAGAAAGAAAGAAAGAAAGAAAGAAAGAAAGAAAGAAAGAAAGAAAGAAAGAAGGAAGGAAGGAAGGAAGGAAGGAAGGAAGGAAGGAAGGAAGGAAGGAAGGAAGGAAGGAAGGAAGGAAGGAAGGAAGGAAGGAAGGAAGGAAGGAAGGAAGGAAGGAAAGAAAGAAAGAAAGAAAGAAAGAAAGAAAGAAAGAAAGAAAGAAAGAAAGAAAGAAA
>PVHY01014128.1:0-14166 GCA_004024945.1 Uropsilus gracilis
CCCTCCCTTCTTCCCTCCCTCCCTCCCTTCCTCCCATCCTTTCCTGGAAACGCGGGAAGCATTTTCTTGAATGCACTTTTTAACTTTTCTTTTTTCCTTTTTTTTTGGCCACTTTCCTTTCCTGGAAACACGGTGAGGTCATTGCCAGGTGGAGGGGGACTTGTGGGCTCTTCTCAGCTTCCCAGGATTCAGCTGGGGTCTCCCTGGGCAAGGCAGGGTACTGGAGGGAGCCCCCAGAAAGCACAGTGCTGGAAAGTCCTTGCATCTTTGCAGCATTAGGTATAAGCAGCGAGGCATTGTTGGGGTCAGCATATGCCCCAGGAAAACAGGCTCACAGGAGTTGGGTCCAAACCTGTGTGGATGGCACGCCCTCCATCCTAGCGCCTGGCTCGTAGTCCACTTCTTATTTTTTTAAATTAATTGTTTTCTTGTTTATACTCTTACACTGCTGGTGGGAGTGCAAACTGGTCCAGACACTGTGGAAAGCTGTGTGAAGGAGCCTCAAACTACTAAAAATGGAACCACCATTCGATCTAGCAATTCCACTCCTGGGAATGTACCCAAGGACACCAAAACAATAACTCGAAAAGACACCTCTACTTATTTTTGAGAGAGTTAGCGCCCTGGTAATCATGAACTTCAAATATACTGGCTTTAGCTATGGTCTGGATCTAACATTCCAGCCCAGACCTCCTACTGGTAATACAGCCTGCAGGAGCCAGTGTACAGCCTGTTCCTCTTGGACTATAAAGCTGGTGAACATTCTCCACCCATCGGTCGACCTGACATTGGTTGCACAAGAGATTCCTCCAAGACTTTCAAATCCAAGACAACCAGGCGATCTGAATGTGTGGCTGGACTTGTAACCTCCAGTTACGGCAACATAACACATTTGAAAAAATGGTGACAAATCAATTCTTAAGCGGGTTAGGTCGACCTATCTAATAGGCAACTCGGTGGGTTGTGAAATGAATACAGTCGAATTTTCGTATGGGTGAGGCTACAGGATGTCTGGGGGAGACCATCGGGGGCTACTGGTTACTGGGGTTACTGGCCCTGTGACTCCTGGTCGTTAACGTGGGGCTGGTACACCTGTCCCCCAGAGGTGTCAGGGGAGTTGGTGCAGCAGCTGGGGAACACCCAACAGTCGGCTTGGAACGGGGTGGGACCTCAACAAAGCCCACCAATTTGGTAGGAAAATCAAGGTTTTCTATGAAGTCAGTAACCCAGCACTGAAGATCACAGTGGTGCTAAAGTCTGTGGGGCACGTTACCGAGAACCAGATTTGAGTCGGGGATTCTGTTTGTTCTCCCTTTATTCAGTCTCTCCTCTAATAGCATCCCAGAAGGACCTGTGATCACTGCAAGGTCAGTGGAAGTAGCTGGCTGTCTCCACCATGAAGGCTGCTTAAGTGAGTTCTTCAGGCACATAAACCAACCTCAATCTCAGCCATTAAAGATGCTAAATACATGCTTTATGACCCACATCTTACCCATCAAAGATGCTTCCCTCCACTTCAACAAAGCCCACCCTCATATCCCTGCTCCTGGTTAAAGCCATCACCCCATCTGCTTGGCCAAGACATCAGTGACCTCTGCCCTAGGGTCTGCGACCCTCATGGGGGAGCGCTAATAAAGACTTCTCTATGTTTTACTTGATCTGGCTTCTTTTCTCTCCTTTGGGTCCTTTCAGTCACCTCACTGCCATTTTTTTACATGCCCCTCCTCCCTGTAGACACCCCCAGGGGCCAGGTCCTTCATGGCCCTTCCTACGAATGTCTTGCACATCAACCAAAGAGACTAGGGCCTCCGCTTTATCCATCACTGCAGTCTGAGACCTGGAGGGTCACCTGGTTCCTGGAGTTCTACCTGTACTTGGAATCTCACCTGGCATCTGAAACCCTGGTATCTGGGATCCCACCTGGTAGGTGGAAGTCCACCAGAAACACTGCGATACAAGTTAGCTGTGAATGGATGGGCTGCCTGTAACCTTGCTAACTGGGATGATCTAATCTGCTTGTTAAGTGTGTGGCCTCTTCCCAGACTTGATGAGTCAGTCGCACTGGAAACAGGACCTGGGACTCAACATTTCCGTGAGCTCTGCAGATGATCTGATGGGCACCAGCATCAGCCTGGACTTGGATAAGTCCTTGTTTTCTTTTCTTTTTTGTTTGTCTTTTTTTGCTGCAATGCACAGGTTCTGTGCACAGTCCACATGCACCACCAATTCATCATCATCAACCCAGAGCAGTAACCAGCCCCCCCACCACCACTGTATAGCAGAGAAGTCAAGCTCATGGACCTCGTGAACTATGCTTGGGTTCACCCAGCTAATAACGATGCCGACCCCGGGTCCCCACATCTATGGTTACAAAGAAAAATACTTCTTGTTGAAGGGTGTTTCTGTTTCCACTGACGCCGTCACCACTTGTGAATTCTACTACCTCTCAACTAGTATTTGTTTGAGATACGAGGTGGCCAGTGCATGGGGGGTGGAGGGGCAGCAGGAGTAAACGTGAGGGTCCCCAAGGAGCAAGGGATCTGTGGAGGACTCAAGACCACCCGCAACCAGTGGAGCCTCAGGGATTTTGCAGCTGTGGCCTCCTGGCCAGAAGTGTGGACATCACGGGGGCTCTTGGAGATAAAAATTATGCCTGCCCCTCACCATCCCCACTGAATCCGGAGAGCTGGCCAGTCCAGCTATCTGGATTTGGGGCAGCCCTGTAGGCTGCCTCATCTGTAGGCAAGCCTCATCTCTCCAGAGGAGGAGGCAGGAAGGAAAGGAGAACACTGCAGGCAGGTTAAGCATGCCAGATGTGGCAGGGGTGCCAGGCAGGTAAGACTGTTCTGTGGAAGAAGTGACTTGGGGCTTAAGATTCATGTTGAGGCACTAAGTGGCTGATCAAGCAAGGTGCTAATGTGCAAGTGGTCCAACAGTTACTTCCTGGGCAAATCGGCGCTAAACAAGGACCCGGTAATTAAGGAGGCTGCTGAACTGTTGTTTTGTTTGGTTTGTTTCCCTTCCTCAGCTACTTTTCCAGTCAAAGGATCCGCCGATTAAATAAGATAAGGGAAACCTTGGTGAAGGCGAGTCACACCAATCTGTTGATATTTGCCGTAGGACTTTTCAAGGCCTTTAATTGCCTGATACACACTGTGAAATCTAAAATAGAATATCAGACATTACTGCATGAGAAGCAATGCGAGACTCCGGGGAAAACACGGTTGGCGACGCTCTCTTTTGGTTTTCCCTTTTTAAGAATCTCTCTTCATTTGAGGGAGGTTCTAGATTTGAAGAATTGTGGCAAAGCAGGACTCAGAGCTGGCACATGCTCACTGCCCAGTGACCCAGGATGACCTCCACCCCCCCCACACACACACAGAGCCTGACATGACTCCATAACCAGCAGCCAAGTGGGAACATGTCGCCATTAATGTCCATGGCTATACAGGTCCCCCAGTTTTCATGGAATGCCCACTTGGGGTCCCAGGACTCCCCATTCCTGTGCCGTCAGCTTGAGGCTGTCCTGGAGAGTGACGGTTTCTAGACCCCCTTGATCTGATCACTATCAGGTTGACACTCCATAGTGGGCCCCTTGACTGGGATGACATTTTTCTTTTCCTTTCTGACGTGAAGGGTGAGATGAAAGTCCCAGGCTGGACACTAACATCCTCTCACCACACTCAGCCTCTTTGCCAAGATCATTGGGGTTCTGGTGTCTCTCCTAAGAATGAGGTGACACTGACCAAAGGCAAGCTTCACGATGGATGCCCCATGAACTATCAGAAGACCAGATGTAGGCATTGACTCCTAGAGGAGGCTGTTGTCTGTTTCTTTTCCAGTCACACCCCTCCAGGAGAAGTTGTGTGGAGTCAAACCCCAGTTTGATGCACCTGGCCCCTTCCTTGGGGGTGAGCAGTGTGCTCATGCCTCCCTCAGCCTGAGGGACACTTGCAAACAGATAAAGCCCTTCTTTGCCCTGATGTCAAGAAGATGCAGCCCCTTGCTGGAAAAGATGGAAAGTGCTATCCAGAGCATGGGGTGGGTGGCAGCCTAACTGGAACATCATCCTTCTGGCTTCAAGCTCTGCCAGTCAGTGGACTTGGGCAAGTCGTGCCCATAGCCTCAGTGTCCTCAGTTGTCCAGGGGGGTCAGACCAGTGTCTCCTATGGAGAGCAGTGCCACCTGACACAGGCCGAAGCCAACATGGGACTCACAGCTTCTCCTCGGGCCATGAAGCCACTCAACAGCAACTCATTACGATGCAGGCTAGTGACACAGTTAAAACTGTATTGGCGCCAAAACACCCTGATGGGCGGAGTCTGAAAGAACGGTGAGAGAAAATAGGAAACGGGAAGGGAGGGCGAATAAAAAAGGATGAGGAAAGGAAGGAAAAGAAGATGAGAATGGTAGACTGAGAGAACAGACCTGGCCCATGTGACCTGGCCAGGGAAAGCCCCCCAGGAAGAGTGAGCTGGAGGTGGCGAGGAGCCACGGTGACCAGCAGAAGATTGACCAGTGTGGAGAGTGTGGCACCGCAACAAGGCAGCACAGTGAGCTGGTACCTGGAGATGCCAGGGATGGGGAAAGTTGATTTGTGCATCAACCATTGGGGGAGAAGTTTGAAGAGCCCTGGAGAAGCGGAGCAGCTTGGTACACTGGAGGGAGAAGAAGTGAAGAGAAGATGCCGGAGAAAGATTGGACTTTGCAGAGTGCCTGCCTCAGGCTGGGAGGGGCAAAGGGCACCATCTTGGACATGTGTCTTTGGGACATTTGGGACTGAAAATGGTGACCGGGGTGAGATAACTGCCACCTGTGGCTGTGAGGAATTTTTGTTTCCCTGGTTAGTTTCCCTTGTTAATAAACCCTGTTTCATTAACAGGGTTATTTATTTAATTATTTATTTATTTATTTATTATTTAATTATTTAATTAATAAATATTAATTATTAACAGAGTTAATCATTATAAACTGCATTTGGGTGGCAACTGCCACGCTCGGGTCATGCAGGCCTGTGGCCTATTGGTTAGAGGCTTCTGCCCTTTTGACCCAGCTTCAACTAGCCATCACTTTTGCATTGATGAGGTTGAGTATGTGGAGGTGACATGTGCGCAGGTAAATGGCCGCAGAGGCCGGTCCCTTCCTGACTCCATCCAGTGCGCACGGCCACACGGCCACCAAAGATGGCGGCAGAGGTGGAGTTCTACTGTGGTGGCGCCTGGTGGGGGAGCTGCCCACTGTGCCCTGGGCTTCTCCCAGCCCCTCGACCGGAGGCCCCTGGCCCAGACCTGGCAGCCTCTCTTCCCCCAGGGGACGTCCTTGGCGTGACCCTGCTTCTCCTCCACTTTGCTGCCCCGGTCGCCCGGTCTGGGTGCTCCCGAAGTGACGCGACTAAAGAGACGTTCACAGCATCTGTCCTTCTGCAGGGAGTGGCCCAGGCGCGGAGAATGAAGGAGCAGTGGTGATGTTGCCTGGATTGTCCTAGGAAACCCAACTTTCGATGAGACCAGGAAGGAAGCCAGGGCAAGGAAACCGCCGCAGCTGGAGCTAGACGGGCCTGGTTGGGTTACACTGAGCAGCCAGGCTCGGGATCCAGAGCGCCCAAACGCAAGTGACGCAGCATCTGTGACGCATGTGCACGTCATCACTGCACACGCGCATCATCACTGCACATGCACACATTACGACTGCACACACATGCACCATCACTGCACACACATGCATCATCACTGCACACATGCCATCACCACACATGAACGTCATCACTGCACACACATGTCACCCCTGCACACACATGTCATCACCACTCACACACATCATCACTGCACATGCACATGACACCACTGTGCACATGTGTGTCATCCCTGCACACATGTCACCAGCACACATGAATACCATCAGTGCACACACGTAACCACTGCACACATGCGCATCATCACTGCACACACATGTCATCACCACTCACACACATCATCACTGCACATGCACATGACACCACTGTGCACATGTGTGTCATCCCTGCATGCATGTCATCAGCACACATGAATACCATCCGTGCACACACGTAACCACTGCACACATGTGCATCATCATGGCACACACATGCAGCATCACTGCACACACCTGTCATCACCACACACAAAATCATCACTGCACACACACATTGCCACTTCACACATGTGCACCAATATGTTACATGTGTCACCACTGCATGCACACATCATCACCTCAGATGTGCATCACCACTGCACATGTGGATCATCACTGTGCACACACATGTTATCACTGTACACACATGTTGCCACTGCACACACATGCACCAACACTTCACATGTGCCACCACTGCGCACAAACATCATCACTGCAGATGTGCGTCACTACTGCACACGTGCAACATCACTGTGCACACACACAGTTCATCACTGTACACACGTCATCACTGCACCCACGTGCACCATCACTGCACACACACGTCACTACTGCACACACACTCATGTCATCACCGCACACACATTATCACTACCGCATGCCCATGTCATCACCACACACGTGTCATCACGGCACACACACATCACCACTGCACTTGTGCACTTCACCACCACACATGCGTGTCACCACCGCACACTCACATCACCACACATGTCACTACTGCACACACACATGTCATCACACACATGTGTCCTGTGGAGGATGGTGCGAAACAGCCGAACAAAGAATCCTGAGCTGCTCCCTCTGTGTCCTGCACCTGGTGACCAGGGCCCGGGCAGCAATGCCCTTGTCCCATGGCCAAAACCCTCCTGCTAGACGCGGCCACCTCCGTGGCGGATACACGGGGTGCGGCTCTGTCTGCTCCAGTGAGCTGCTGCTAACCGGCTCGGAGCAAAGCTGGGTGCAGTGGACAGAGCCCGCACACAGAGCAGACACGCAGCTCTGCTGATCAGGGCGCAGCAGATGCCCTGCGTGGCCTGGGGTCACACGGTGGCCGCAATGGGCTCTCCACGTGCAGCCCGGATCACGCGTGGCCGCTGATCCTCTCCCAGTCTCGGCCAGGGCTGGTGGCGACACCGGCGGAGTTCAAGGTCATCGGGGCATGGATGCGACATCACCAGCCACCAGCCCGGAGAAGGAGGGGCAGGGCGGAGGGAAGGGCAAAGTTCATGGGTGATAATGGCGCTCGGGGGTCAATTGCACCAGGCGGGCACCTCCCAGGCTGGGGCCGGGGCCGGGGTCTCACGGGCCTGGTCTGACTCCTTCCTGGTGAGCCCAGGCACTATCTGGAGAGATGTTCAAGCTGCCTCCACAGGACGGGGCCTCTACCAGTAGGCATTGGCGGAGGCCCCACGCCTAACCCCCCATGGCGGTGCCCAGAACACTCCAAAGAGAGGATCCAGAGACACCAGAGTCCCCAAGTGGCTCGGGGCAGATGCCACCCTGATGGCCATCGCCACGCAGGAGACGCCTGATCCCGCTGGAAGCCCAAATGGGCCCAGCAGGGGGGTGCGCACCTTTAATCGCAGCCTATGAAGCGCAAGGCTGAGACTAGGAATCGCTTGAGTCCACAGGTTTGAGTCCCACCTGCGGCAACATAGCAAGACCGAGTCCCAAAAAAATAGCTGGGTGTGGTGGAGCGCACCTGGAATCCCAGCTACCTGGGAGGCTGAGGTTGGGGATCGCTTGAGTCTGTGGTACCCTGGGCAACATGAGCCTGCGGTTCCCTGGGCAACAAAGTGAGACCTAGTCTCAGAAAGAAAAAGAAGAAGAAGCCCAAGTGACCTTGTCACTAGTGACCTCGATCTCAGATCTAGGCAGCCAAGGGCAGCTTGAAGGGGCGCTTCTGCCACCCCAGCCCCACAGCGAGCAGATGGCTCTCAGGTACGGACGTTTACGGGTAGTTTTGGAGATGCACCGTTCACTCCCATTCGTCTCGATGCCGGGACAGTTTCAAACCATCCACAGTGCTCGACGTCCTGCAGAAGACACTTCTTAACGTTTTTTAAATTTCCGAATCAATCTCGTCACTGCATTAGCGTGTCCTCAGCGTTACTGCCATCTGCAAGTCACCACGGCCACGTGCCGTTGATCTCACGAAACAGAACAGGGTGGGGGGCGCGGGGGGCAGTCTGAACAGTCTGAGAGGCTATCACCATGGAGCTGAGGGTGTTACAGGCCGGGCGTCCTTCCCCGGATGACAGCGCGGGTACGGCCACCCTGGCGGTGCAGGGGATTGCCACTCAGGTGGCCGGATCTTGGTGCCATCTTGAGGGGCACCGAGGCCAGTTGCCCCAAGCAGGGCACCACACCTGTTTCGGTCCAGGCTCAGAGTCAATGGTTCGGTTCACGGCCTTGGGGTCCATTCAGCTGCGCATGCTGATACCAGCGTGGCCAGCCTAGGTGGTCATGTCCCAGCACTACTCTGTTCTCCAAAGGTCAGCAGACTGGGGGCCATCATTGCCACCCCAGGCTGAAACAAGCCCCAGAGAGCCCTGCAGCTCAGCGGAGACGCCGGATCTGCGAGATGCAGAAGACACGGAAAACGCACGCATGGCGACTGACGTGGTGTCAGAGAGACTCCGGCAGCAGCTAACGGGATGGACACGCTCTCTGCCGCTCTGGCTGGGACAGGCAGGCTTCCCTGCATTGCTCCTGGACACTGTGCTTGTCCTGGACACCCCGGTGCATGAGATGCAAGTGGGGTCCATCAGGGCGTTTGCTGGACACTGGCCCAGAGGACACACAGCAAGGGAGGAGGGAGTGTGAAAGTCATGAACGCTCGTCTGTGCAACCCTCCTCTCCAGGGAGCACACACGTATGCACACATATGTGCACACTTATGTGCACACACATGCCCACACACCTGCCCGTGCAGGTCACTTGAAGGCAACGCTGTCTGCTTGGTCCTCACGCCACCCCCACACCCAGCCCCCCTGCACCTCTAGCGGAAGCTGGAAGGTAGTCAGGCAGGGAGATCATCCCCCCCACTGCAAAGTTCACACACGTCGATCCTAAGAACCGGTGAGTGTGTCACGATGCTTTTCATGGCCAGAGGCGTGTCAGAGACGTGACTGAGCAAAGGTGAGAAGGTTCTGGCCTAGCCAGGGGACCCAGGAAGAGCAGAGAAGGAGCCAGGATGGAGTAGCCCAAGGGGTGGAGGGGGATGCTGAGTCTGGAGCTGGAGAAAGAGGCCTCCAGGCAGGACAGTCCTCGACCCGCAATCGCCCACAGAGCAAAAGTCCTCTGAGGCCAGCGGCGATCTGGGCCGTGCATTTGGCCCATCGTAGGCCTGCTTCAAACGGTGTCTTTTGGTCACTCCGCTGGGGGCGCGGGGCACATCCCCAGCAACACAGAACATGTGATGGCTGCGAGGAAAAGGACTTTCTCCGGGACAGCCCTTGGCTGGCACGCCATCGCCGTGTGGTTCACTGAGAGTTCATCCTCTTGCCATAAAACCTCTGTGTCTGCAACAGGGTTCCCGGCCGGGGCACGATGACCCTTTGGACTGTCCTCAGTGGGGTGTCCTGTGGTGGCACAGGTGGCAGCATCCTCCTTCCCTCCTCGTGATGACAGCTGGGGGGAGGGGTCCCACTGGACACAAACGGGGCCGGGCCCCCTCCTCGAGGGAGGACTGTGGCCTCAGGGTCCCCCGTGTGAAGGAACAGGCAGGAAACAGGTGCTGGAGAACTGTCACCTCCGGTCGGCAGCAGGAGCCTGGCACAGAGGCCGTCCCTGGGGTGCCCATCCTTTGGTGAAAACCAGGCCAGTCACAAGTGCCCTGGGGGCAACCTGGACGGGTGCCCCTCCCTTGAGCGAGGGTGTGAGGGCCGCACACAGCGACGGCTGAGTTGTTTGGGGACGAGGGGCGCCAGGCAGGCAGCTGCGAAGGCGTCGGGCAGAGGCCGCTGGCGTCAGCACCACCCCCGGCACGGTGGGTGCCCAGTAGCCCGCGTGCTCTGAGCAGCTGCGGACACGCCACTCCCAGCCCGGCTTGCTTGGTGTTCTTTGGCAACACCTGGTGGAACAGGGAAACACTGCACAGTGTGTGGCAAGGGCTGCTCCCGCTGCTGAGGGTACAGCAAGACGGCGCGGTACGGAGAGACAGGCTGAGCCCCAGCTCTCCTGCCATCAGCATGTGTCCTGCTAGCTCCTGCTGCTTCCCTTCCTACAGCACCACGCAGGAGACAGACCAGGCCGTGTCGTCAGCAGCCTTCAGCTCTAGGCTGACGACAAGCCTGTGACCAGCCGTGCATTTCTCTAGAAATGGCCCAGAAAGCTGCCTCGGTGCACGTTCCTCTGTCCAGCTAGCATGCACCGCCCAGCTTGAAGAGCCCAGGGTCCTGGGAGGTGTCCCAAGTGACACCCTCATGCTTTGCCAGGCGTCCCTCCAGCAGGCCAGTCCAGCCATCTCTCCTGGAGGGAGCAGGCATAAGAAAGAGGACACGGAACCAAGCAGCCACTTGTTGCCAAGAAGCCACAGGGCCTCAGGAATGCCAGCCTGGTCCCACCCCCTCATCCAGCCCATCAGTGCCCCAAGAGAGGTCTGTGCCTACACATCACTGTGCAGACAAGGCAAAGTCACCACATAGTCACCTAAGAGCTGGCGGGAGAGAATAAGAGCATTAAAGAGCCTGTTCTGGGTTGGCTGCCAACCTTTGTTAGGGGTGAATAATATTCCACTGGGCATACATGGCTATGTGTCTCTTTTCAAGCAATAACAGATCACATGAGCCCATACAGGACAGGTGGCCAGCTGTGCCATCTACTCTGAGCTCACACAATGACGAGGTTGCCCAAGACGCCTTTCTCCGAACACACCCTTTGCTTTAAGTGTGCGTGACTGTCTACAACATATTTTCTTTGTCCTCCCACCACTGACAGATACTCAAGTTGTTTTCATGTCTTGGCTAATGTGAGTTATATGCAGGGTTAGGGAGAATACAGGTTTTGTTTTGTTAGACTGAGTTTAGTCCCATTGGACAAAAACCTAGAAAATATCCAAATGTATGTGCTGGATACAGAGTGGGTCTATTTTTATTTATTTATGTTTTAGGTATCTCCATACTGTTTTCCATAGTGAATACACAGATTCTCTAGTGATTTCCACAGTAAAGCCAGGCAGCAATTTGGGTCTTGTTCACAGGTTTGAGGGGTGTGCCGTGGGGTGACTTCTTCCCCTCCTACAAGCCCTTCCTCCAACTTCAAAACAGGGAAGCTAATGACCCATGACAATGCCTGCTTCCAGAAGGGTCTGCACCCCTGCCTGCTGTTCTACCTAGCAACCCACCCATGGATGCTCAGACACTATCTCCAGATGTCAGGAGTTTGAGGGCCTACCCCTGGGAGGTCAGTGATCTGCAAAACAAACTTAACTGCATTCCCATCTCTTCACACTGATGTTTTCTGTCTGTCAACATGGAGACAACACCACTTGCCCTTCTAAGTTACTTCACTCGAGACATGATTGTCAGCGTGGCATGAGATGAGGCACGCCAAGACCGCTTGCAAAGCTCCTGCACAAGAAGACACATTACACAGTGGTTGCTCAAAGCCACTGAAATAGATGCCACCAACGCCATCCATTGGGTACCTTCCAGAAGACAGTGGGGAACTACAGTGTGTCTCGAGATGGGTTTCTCAGCCACTGGCTGAGAAGGTCTGTTCTCACAGGCAGATTAACCCATCACATGGGATGGAGGGGCAGGAAGTGGTGGGAAGAGCCATAGAAAAATCAAGGTCCATTTCATGGCAAAATGGTATCCTGCATGGCTCCAGGGTCAATGTTTCCTTCAAGGTCAGATGTTCAGACCACCCGCAGCATTTCTGGAGATGCCTCCAGCCCCTCCCCCCTTCTCTGGCCCTGGTTTGTCCTCTGATAACCTTGAATCAAGGAGAGACTTTTCCTGCGATCAAGTGGTCCTTGCCAGTGGTGTTGAGGTCTGGGTTCGGTGGGATTCTCGAGAGGGAAGGCTCCCTTCCACTGAAAGTCACCTGTATGGACTATCTAGCATATTGTGTGCCAGAGATTGTGAAATCAGGCTCATCTGGAATACTGCAATTAAGAGGAGAGACTCAAACACTTCATACTGGGAGTCAGTCCTATTCAAACTGGACATCAGGACCTAGAAGCCTGAGAGAGGGGCCACGGGCCAGGCACAGGGGTCTGTGGTGGTTCTTCTCCCTGGAAGGAGCTCTCAGGGCAAGGAGGTGAGTGGACATTCATCTTAAAATTTCATTTAAGTGCACCCTTAAAACAGTGGTATTCGTGGGTATCAAAAGACCACGGCTTCATCTGAAATCATTGAAGATGGGTGGTGGCGCACAGAACATCCTGACTCGTTTTCACTTCAAACTGAAATGATCACCCATCACTTTCCGGGCACTTTGCTGAGTCCAGACGGAGCCGGCTGGCTCGTCCTTCCTCCCAGGTGAGTCTTGTCTTGGTGAATATTTAAATGTGTTTTCAAAGGGTTGCTCATCACAGACATATCTGTGAGATAGATGAATGAGATACATGTCAATTTGGCAAATTGAAGTACAGATGGCTTCCATTCGAAATTATGGTTTATATTTGTAAGATTATATATATATAAAATCTTATATATGTAGAATTCTATATTCTATAAATGATATATGTAATATATAATATATACATAATAGGAAACACTGCACAATTATAAATAGAATTTGGTGATTCTATTCTGTTTTAATCAAACCTTTAGGATACAGTGTGACTGTGGAATACACTTTTCATGTTTAAAATCATAAATATAAATAAATTAAATGGATGGAGGATGGATGGGTGGATGGATGGATGGATGGATGGGTGTGTGGATGGGTGGGTGGATGGGTGGATGAATGGATGGATGGATGGATGGATGGATGGATGGATGGATGGATGGATGGATGGATGGATGGATGGATGGATGGATGGATGGATGGATGGATGGATGGATGGATGGATGGATGGGTGGGTGGGTGGATGGATGGATGGATGGATGGATGGATGGATGGATGGATGGATGGATGGGTGGGTGGGTGGATGGATGGATGGATGGATGGATGGATGGATGGATGGATGGATGGATGGATGGATGAGTTCTAAAGGGCATTACCGCCTACCTGCTCCAAGCTTGATGAATTGCTCACACACAAACAATGTCCTTCCCTTTGGGGTCAGCCTTATTGAGCTAAGAAACAAGCATGGATGTAACCTCTCTTGAGGGCCATTCTTATAGAACAATCCAGTTTTCTGCTGGCCATTTGCAATCCCTTTGGCCCTTGTAAATCATAACACATGACAGGCCCCAGATGTAGCACCTCCCCCCAAAGCCCATACAGAGCCCCTAACAAGCTTAAACCATCCTATCATCAAAGGCTCACTCTGAGCCTGGGTTCTGGAGGCAGCCGCACACACACTGCTTTCCTCACCTGATAGACGGGGGCCGAAGAAGTCAAACCCAGAGTGTCAGTTCCCAGCATACCACGGCGACTTGCCAGCAAAGTCCAACGTCTGCCTCCCCAGATTCCAAACCGGTTTTCTAACTAATGTTCTGTTTTTGTCAATCTGTCTAATCTGGCTTCCGACCTACCCTTCCACTTGGCTCCTGAATCATCAATCTGTCTTTCTCTCTATGGTTTCACCAAAGCGCTGCCATTATTTGAAGCAGACTTTGAGTTTATCTGAGGAAAGGCTGCACCGACTTTCCCTCCCATCAGAGGTCTCCTCGCTGAGGAGAGCAGTGGGGTGGGGAGCTCCTGGAAATGTGGAAACCTTCCCCTTCTACTCTCCATGCTTGCATATTTATATAGCGTTTGAACTTCTTGCCGAGAGAATGGACTCATGCCAGCTCCTGCGTGATTAAAAATAAATGCACTGAAGATAAGATTTTTAAAAATAACTTTACCAAGCAGCTAAATGCTTCTTGATTTTCTATCATCACTCCATGTTCCCTGTATTCAGGCAAATTCTCCCGGGCTGTCTCGGGGCTATATTTCAGATAAACCCTCTCCTATGAGTGCCATCTGGCCAGATTTCAGACTTTTGTCCCTTTTCATTCCCGAGATGCATGCAAGGTTCTGAGGCTGGCGGGGCGACAGATCAGAAATAAAATGCAATCGTAGTAGGTGACACTTCAGTTTTGCTTCTTCAGCAGGAAGGATCACCAACCACAT
>PVHY01014128.1:22374-39583 GCA_004024945.1 Uropsilus gracilis
GAGAATAATGAGTTGAGATAGGATTAGTTTAATTAGTTTACTGAAATGGAGTCTTCATCGTGGCTAAATGTGATATATTGGCTTTTGTCACTTGAAATAAAAAAGAGGTAATTAGTCCCTACTCAAATATATTGTTTTCTCAGAATAGGTTGAATTTTATTTTAGGCACTAATCCAGGACCAACTTCCAATTAATTCTAAATGTTCCAAGATAAAATCATCCTTTTAGACAACTCCAGAACCCAGTCACTTGAATAAGATTCTCAAAGTGGGGGTGGGGGTTGGTTCTGGCCCCCTGGGGACACGCCACCTGTCTGCAGATACTGTGGGGTATCTCCAAGGAGTGGGAGTGGGGCTGGGCTCCGGGAAGGGGTCTTCCTGGCGAGCCTCGGACCACCCCATGGAACTGGGGCAGCCCAGTCTGCAGCCTCACCCTCCCTAGCATCCGCCCACCCGGGTTGCGATATCCCACTGCAAACAGTCAGCTTGGCATCTGGCTGCCATTCCAGGCACAGGCGGGAACACATGCTCCTCTCCAGAGCCTGCAAACCCCAAATCTATGTTGCACGAGGAAGCCTGTCTCCCTCCAAAGGAAAACACGGCGGGGAACTCTATCCTTGCAAACCACCATCCATAATGGAAGCCGATGCTACCTTGATGCAACAAATAGGTCTAAGACAGAAAAATAATAAGCCAAGCAAGCACCTTACAAGAGCAACGGAGGAAAAGGGCTGAGCGCCAAGATCACCCCGGCACATGTGCTGTGCTGCGTTCCCGACCAGAAAGAGAGTTCCCGAGTTGCTTCAACAAATGTAAGTTCCAAGGAGGGAGAAGCTTTTTATAGATATCATTTTATGGCTGCATCAAAAGTTTAAAAATGAAGCGTCGAGCGTGGACAGATTTTGGTCGCTGCATATTTCACGAGTTAGACTCCCTGAAAGGAAGAGTCAGGTTTCCAGGCATGAGGGTGGGCGTTGTTTTATGTGAATTCAAAGGCGTTCGGATGGGAATATTGATTTTTTTTCCTAATTGCTTCTTGTATGTTCTAATGTCTCCCACCAGATATGTGCTTTGCATGTGCAATAAAGTGGGGATATGAACTGGAATGGAAAACAGGGTGTGAACAAAGCGAACCACGAGTCCTCCTTACCTCTGGCTTTTGCACTTGATGTTCCTCCTGGGGGAGAAAAACCCAAAAGGATCTCAGTGCAAGGTTAACTTGGGGGAAGGGCAAGTTGCTAGAGCTCTCTGCATCTGTTCACCCCCACGCTAGGAGAGAGGGAGGCCCTGTATGATGGGGTGCACATCCCAGGTTCCCCAGAACTGTGACCCACACTGGAAACAGCCCACGTGGGGAAGGCACATGGAGCAGTGACTGGTCAAAAACACGTCCACACCTGCCCTCTCCCGGCACCGGGAAGTGTGCAACTCCAGGCCTTTCACTCCACACTTTTAGGGATGATGTTTCTAGAGCTTGAGATTCTTGAAAATCCCTGATAACTTGGAAGAAGGAGCTGGAAGGGGGGGGGGTGCAGGCCTCTGTTAAATCGGAATCTCTTATTGGAGATGTAACATATCTTTTTCTTTTTCCCTCCCTGCCCTTCCAGAGAAGAGATTTCTAGCTGTGGCTGTGCAATAGCCAGACTGCCCCTGAGAACAACAGGAGGGGCAGCCGGTGTTTGTTCTGCAAAGACACAGCCCAGGGGTGCTGTGTATGATGGTCCGTCCGTGGTGAGCTGGTTAAACAAACAGCAGGACCTGGAAACATGATCATGGGCAGGTGTTACTAGCTGGAGGTAAGTCATTTATACATCACGACATGGCCAGGTTTGCACTGCTTCTCAGTGGTGACAGAAAGCCAGGAATTATTACATTAAGTGAACGTGCTTGCTCTGAATGTGCATGCTTCAAATGCACCCAGGATCTGGAAAGATATGCCAACAAGGAGTCAATGATGGAGGGATGGAGAGAAGGAGGGTGAGAGGAAACTGCTTCACTTTGTAGAAGTCTACATGGTAGAAACTGTGCGTGTGTGTAACTCACAGTCACTTTAAAAATACACCGTATCACACACCAGACATAACAGAGAAAAAAACAGAAAGAGAAGAAACAAAAACATACCACAAACATCCACGTCACACTACCCAGCTCAAGTAACCAAGCATCTTAGCGTCACTGGATTTCCTCTCTGAAACTCTCATCCAGAGTCTCTGTCCAGAGTGTACAAGTCACCAATATCTTGGATCTCCAGTTGTCTGTTTCATCCAGATCAGCTCACCACAGAGGTGTGCATTCCCGGCAACACAGAGCACTGAAGTGGTGCTGTGTTCTCGTGCACACCTGTCTTCAACCTGGGTTTAAGCACCCAAGGTGTTGCTGGTGAGAACCATTCTTCCTGCTCTAGACAATCCTCATCCATGAGCTCATGTCCACAGATCTAGAGTATTGCACTGGAGGCATGAACACTCTTGGCGATTCTCTTCAGTGAAGCCCTTCCTGATTTTTATCTCTTGCTCAATGAAATATTACTTTTATTATTTCAAAATCCGGGCTCAAGTTAGGATGGAAGCTCTTTAGTTTTATCATGAAAGCAACATCAAATCCCACATCAGTGACACACTCCCCTTAGCCCCAGGGAGCATGTTACTGCTACTGCTGTCAACAGCAACAACATCAACTACCAGTTATTGAATGTCTACAACGTGTCAGGCACACACTCAGGGTTACATGTCCATAGAAGGACCGCTGGTATTTCCATGTCACTGCTGAGGCCACTGGACTCAGAGCAAATATCTATCGCTCAGGCTACTAGAGTCTAAATGCTGGGGGTGGGAATTTTCTAAGAATGGATTGTTCCACTCTTGTATCTACAGAACACAACACATGACATCTACTCTTACTGCTACGTGACAGTCCATTGCCTTGGAAGGGTCCTCCATGGCTTCAGGGAATGAATGCTGACCAGAGAGGAAATGTCTGAAGATGATGGGGCTATTGCAAGATGGTCCAAACTGAACATCTACAGCCCGCAGGGAGGGGAGACAGATGAGGCACCAAGGACTTCCCCTACCACCCTGCTAGTCCCAGATTGAAGTCATCTCTCAGTGGAATGGCCCCTGGCTGGGTACAAGTGCCCTGTGCAGCTGGAAGATCACCCATGAGAGACATGTTACACAAGCACCAGCCAGCTCAGAAGAGTGGCTGTCCTGGATGCAGGCCAGTCGTCACAACTTGCCTCTACTTATCAACACCCTGCAGCGAATGTGGCTCAACACGGTACAAGTGACGTGGGTTCCCATTCTCCAAACAAGTCTGTAGATTTGACAGATGGGAGTCTTGCCATCACCTTGTTCTCCCAGGAGAGGGTTTGTGGACATTCATCAACCTCATCTCCTGACACTCTCTTACACTGCTGGTGGGAATGCAAACTGGTTCAGCCATCTGGAAAGCTGTGTGGAAGACCCCGAAATTACTGAAAATGGAACTACCATATGACCCAGCAATCCCACTTCTAGGAATTTATCAAAAGGTTATAAAACCTCTAATCCAAAAGGACACCTGTACCCAGATGTTTATTGCAGCACTGTTTATAATACCCAGGATATGGAAACACCCCAAAATAGATGAATGGTACAGAAAGCCATGATCTATGTACATGATGGGATATTATTCACCAATCAAAAAAGACAATCATTCGCGACAATATGGATGGAACTAGAAGGAGTCACACTAGCAGAAATAAGCCAGAAAAGAAAAATATGGGATGGTCTCACTTATATGAGGGATAAAGGGAAAACAAACAAACAAATGGACAGGAGAAATTTAAAGCTAGTGTTCAACATTACGAAGAAAGAGCACAAGATGAGGAGGGGGGTCAGGAGGGAGGACAGTACAAAAGATTAAGACAATGGAGTGATAAGACAATGGGTGGTAGGAGAACATTGGGGTAAATAACGATATAAAAAACAATTAACAGATTAAAAAATAAAACAATTTCCCGTTCACTTAGCACAAACCTCATCCAAGGCCTCCATATCTGACCTATCTACTTCTCAAACTTTCTCTTCTGTCTCCTGTAGAACCCAAATCCTCTGCCTTTCTCTTCTGTCTCCTTCTGTAGAACCCAAATCCTCTGCCTGCTGAAGGCTCTTTCCTTTCCCTCAGACATATAAGCTTGTTCCAACTTTGGGAATGTTGCACATTCTGTTCCCTCTGCCCACAAGGCCCTTCCACTTTATGTTCACCCAGCCAACTCCTTGTCAGCTCAAAGTCACCTTCTTAATCTTTCCTTAAATCTCCAAACTAAAGAACCACCAAGACCCTTGCAGGTCTTTTATCACCTGACTGTATTTCTCTGCTCCTTTCTCTGTCTCTTCCTCCCCCACCCTCCAAAAAAATATCCGTATTTGTCACTCTCCATGGTGTCTGAGATAGTTCCTAGAGCAGACACCAAACAAGCCCAGGTAGAGGGAATTAATAAATACACAAATAACTCGCCTTTCGTATATTTCAGTGTTACAAAGCTCCACGGATCAAGAATAATGCCACAGACAATCCTAAAGCATCTTCCCCACCCTGCAAAGATGAATTCCAGAGCAAAGGAGTTTAGATCCTCCTTAGGCTGGTTTCGCTAGTGTTTTTCCCCAAATGATTGATTTGCAAGCCCAGCTGTCATCGTCAATATATCTTAATGATGCAATGATTCCTCAGAAGCTGTCCCCATGTGTCATCTGGTGGCATGCGAGGAATGCAAACAGGCCCAGCCAGGGAGGGCGATGCTGGTGATCAGGCTCGCCCCAGAAACACAGGCCTCCGCCTCGCCCCTCCTGAGGTGTCTCCGTGGGTTCTGGTGCTACTTGCCCCAGAGCCACTGGGGACCATCACGATACATGAGATCATTTCTGAGAGAAGAATCTGAGTGAAAAGGACAAAGTCAAGATTTTTTTTAAGATTTAAGATTTTTTTTTTAAGATTTCTGCTGAGACAAAGAGGTGAATCCTTGAACATGAGACTACCTTCATGACGAAAGAAGAGGTATAAAAGGAAGAGAAACTGAGGCAGCCAGAGGGGAGAGTGATAGGAAAGGGGAGGGGAGGGACCCAGTGGGACATGGTGGAGGGTCTTCAGGGCAGGGGTGGTGGTGGTGGGGGGAAAGTCTAGCTTTGTAGAGGTCTGACCCTATGATCCCCAGGACAGATACAGAGACATAAATGGACTTTACCCCCCCCCCCAAAAAAAAAAAAAAAAAAACGTTAGTTTGCATCAAAAAGAAAACTACTATAGGAAGGTTTGGCTAGATGCCCAGGCTATAGGAACACCCCTGTTTGTGCTGAAGCCCAGGAACTCAGGCTCCAGAGGGGATGGCTGCTTCTGCCATCCACGGGCCCAGATGGGCTGGGTCTGTGCCTAGGTTGTAGCTCTCCTGTTATTTAAGAGTCTGAAAACTCAATTAATCATACTTGGACTTCAGAAAGAAAGAGAAAAAAAAAGCAAAATGCACTGATGATCTTTAAATGACCCAGAAACCAAGATAATTATAGTTGTAATTAATTACATAAAGGCCCGTCCCGTGGCACGCAGCTAGAGGTCTAACCCAGAAAATCCTGAGCTTGGAAACTGGAATTGGGGGACTTATCGCAGACACGGTGCCTGGGTGAACACTCATCAAACCCTGATCCTTCCTGGTGAGTGTGGCGCCGCGGGCAAAAATCACTTAACCTGTTCTTATCTCTCACGCTCATCTGTGAAATGGGATGGAAGGTCTAGGCTGCCTCAAGGAAGGCTGTGTGAAGTCATAGCCTAATGCTGGAAATAAAGCGATTTCATACAGCCCACTTTCCCCGGAATGCTAATGAGGCTGAGTGGCTAATGTGACAGCCTGGAGCGCCAGCAGGAGGGGCCGGGCCGGCCCTGCTGCTCAGAATGACATCTGAAATGGCTGGAGTTACACCAGACTGCCTGGGTGCCTCTCCCCAATATGGGCTTGCCAAGAAGGAAAGACATGCCCCAAACACAGTCACGTTGCTCATTGGGGATCTGCATCATCTCCTATTGTTTTCGAAAAGTGCCTATTTTCAAAAGTCCATGTTTTGGGTAATGCGCTTTCTTCCAGCAAGGCTAAATAAGAATCAAGTTTATGTGTGAGTCAGGGACGGGGAAAGTCCACTGCCTCATAGGGTGGGTCTTGCCTAGTTCTTCCTGAAGAAGGGCTAAATCCTTGCCAGGACTCTTTCTTTCTGCAAAGCCACTTGTGTCAGAAAGTATTTGTCCAAAACGGCGATCAATTCTAATTAAAATGTTGCTAGCGTCATAATGAAAAAGTGGATTGAAATAATTCATGAAGGCACTGGAGATGGAATAATAAGAGTAATGGGAGGAACATTCATTTTAGTTGTCATTTCATGTATTTGTAGGCAAGAAACTCACAGAAAAAAAATTGACCAGAACAAGGAGGACTGTTTTCTTTCTTTCTTTCTTTTTTTTTTTTTTTAGACTAGGTCTCGCTATGTTGCCCAGGGAACTGCAGACTCACATTGCTCGTGGTACCATGGACTCAAGTGATCCCCAGCCCCAGCCTCCCAGGTAGCTGGAATTATAGGCACGCGCCACCACGCCCAGCTATTTTTGAGACTAGGTCTCGCTAGGTTGCTCCAGGCGGGTCTCGAACCCACAAACTCAAGCGATTTCTAATCTTGGCCTCCCTTCCTAGGCTGGGATTAATGGCGTGTGCCACCACACCTGGCGAGGAGGACTGAATTTTAACGCAGATGACTTTCAGGGAGGTTTAGCCATGGGAGCAGAAGGGGCTGGTGAGAGAAGGGCACAAAGGCCGTGTGCATGTGAGTGTGATGGCATGCATGTGCACACTCCCAGCCACACAGCAAGCCCTGCTACCAGGACAGCGGTCCCAGGTCTTGCTTTCACGGGGTAGGGTTTTTATGGGGGTAGAATTCAGTGGCTGTCAAAGACCTCTCTGTTCTCTTACCAGCAAAATATGACTCCGGGATATTCCATTTTCATTGACCCTAAGCAGACATTACTTTCATTATCAGAACTAAAACTATATTAGATGCCTCGTATCCTGAGACTGATAAGACAGTGCCGTAGAAAGTTCTGGAAGCGCTGCCTTGCATACGGACTCAGTCATTTCATCGCTAGCAATTTGGGCAGAGAAGCAACTTTAATTCTCTGAGCCTTGGCGTCTTTATCTTAGGGTATGGATAACGATATTAATCTCCCAAGGTTATTGAAAAGATTAAATAGGATAATACATGCAAAATGCCTGGCCTGCCTCCAGAAACAAGGCAGGAACCCAAAGTGTTCTTTCCTCTTCTGGAACATGCGCCCAGCAGCTCTGCTCCACGCAGCACCTGCCTGAGGCCCAAGAACCCACCCCACGTGGCCCCACTGATGAGTCCATATGGCTGACCAATGCATCTACCCATGGGTGCTGGGACTAGCCCCGCCCACTCAGAGGTGTGAGTGCAAAGCTTCAATCTCATGTGCTGATGCTGTAGGGAGACACACACTGTGGGTGGAAGAGAATACAACTTCCAAATCGCAGACCATGTTGTCATTGCTGCACGATGAAATGAATACAATGGAAGCATGCATAAAGGTATTCAAAAAAGCCCCTCAACAAATACCCCATTGCTTGAACTTGGGTCAAGTTCCAGGTAGCTACATTCCAGATGCTGGACACTTGACATTGCACAGAAAAAGCCATTAGATAATTGCTGATCGAGTGCGAGAGATGGGGGTGAGGGAGGCTCGCGGGTATTTCTAAGACCCCAGCAGTTACTGTGCTTTATTTCCATTTGGATACTGGGACTGTCCCGTTTCACAGTGCAAATTGGTCCTCCCATTACCTGAAGTCTGAGCACCCCCATGGAGGAGGAACTAGGGGTGGGAAAAGGCATATACTTCCCTTGAGTAAAAAGCATTAATATACATATTGGCTCAAGGCTAGAATCTGCCTGAGACAGTGGAGGCAGCGGCTGGAATCCAATCCCTGATGAATTATTCAACTCGGTGGAATAATCCAGTGTGACCAGGGCCTCAGCGTCTCGGTCTGAGGGAATGTGGTGTGGGAGGTGGACCATGGAGAGGATGCAGGGAGTGACCATCAGCTCTGTGCTGAGTTAATTCCCAGAAGTACCTGCTGCAGGCACGAATACCCCCCGCCCCTTGCAGGGAAAGAATGGGGCTTGGAGGGGGGGGGGAGACATTCAGTTGCAAAGGGAAGTCCATCTCCAAGCCTGGGATGCACCCCGCTCCTCCATCTGGCCTGCAAATCCACAGTGCCCATAAAATGCCAAGCGCTGGTCCTTCTCCACCCTCCTGAGCCTCAGAAGAGCCCCCGCCATGTCTCGGGCTGTATCTGCCTCTCCATGTGTGTCTCAGAAAGATACTTTATCTTTCAAGTTTTATGGTTCATATCTGTGACTAAAATATCATTTATGACAATTCCCATCTGCTGAGCTTCAGAAGTGATCGAGTTTCATCGCAAAGGGCTGCTTCTGGGGTCGGAGCGGAAGGCAGGAGTTGAGTGGAATGAGAAGGCTCCTGAGCCTCAGCTCCCAGGAAGCAGAACCTCCTGGAAATGCCCATTTCCTCACAGAAGCTGCAGTGGGAAGGGATGCAGGACTCCCGAATGGGGGCCAACGCTTCCTCCAACCCAGGTGGACCCTGATTCTGATCCTGGGGGCGAAGCAGAAGACCCCGTGGCTCTTTCACTCTGGGGCAGCTGTGGACTAGCCATGTACCTTCCAGCAGGAAGCACGACACGCCCAAGGCTCACCGTCTCCTCTTTAATAATCCCCAGCAGCCAGATGCTTACTAAACAGGAACCAGAAATCCAGGCCAGCTTCCTGCTGGGGGAGCAGGGCACTCTCAGACGTTCCGCAAGACCAAGGAAAGTAGAACGGAGCAGGCAAGTCCTCCATCCCCCACCCAGGAGCCCTGCGCCTCTTAGTTCTGGGCGGTAGCTTTGCTTGAGGATCCTCTCCTTTTATTTTATCATAACACCCATCATGCTCTTTTTCTTTTCTAGTTTCAAATGTAACACATGTTCCCTGTAGTAAATTTAAAAAGAAAAATATGGAGATAAATTGTAAGAAAGATCATGGAAGATCTTTATCTAGAAAGAGGAAACTTCAAAGGTTTAGGTAGAACTTTCTGCAGTTCCATCCTTCCATCCATCCATCCATCCATCCATCCATCCATCCATCCATCCATCCATCCAGACAGCCAGACAGCCATCCTTCTTCCTTCTCTTTCCTCATTCTTCTTCCCTCCCAACTCCACTCCTTCCCTTAAAAGACTGTTTGTATGTATTGATGTGTATCTCTCCTGCAAATCCCAAAGAGCCATTAAAAATAACCCCAATTAGTGATGGGAGGATGAGAAAAGGACACCTCATCCCTGCTCTCATCAGTGCCTACAGCAGACATTGCCAACCAAGCCAGAATGGCCCCTTCTCTGAGTCAGATAGGCAACTCTTTCAAGTTCTAAGCAGCCATGATCAATCAACTAGCGTTAACTCAAGGTATGGATTCTCTTTCCTTGCATGATCCCTGCTCTCAGAGACCCTCACACTCACTAACTTGAACAGCAAGTCAGAGACAGATTTTAAGCAAAATAGTATTGTTAAAACTCTCGTGACATGTTGACATGTTCATCACAGACTCAGTAACTGTTGGATCATTGTCTACTTTTCAGTTAGCTTGCACTGGGGTGATATTTCCATTGCAGAGGGTCCCCAGCTACCAGACCATGCCAGCACCCTATCACAAACACAGGTCAAAGTCAGGACAAGCATAGCTCCCAGCAGTGGGTTTTCAATAAATATAATTGTTCTCCTTTTGCTTGTGGGTCTTAATATGGGCTGTCTGTATTAGTGATGAGAATGTGAAATGTATAGGGTCACACAGTAAGAGATTAGTCTCGCAGTCCACATGTAAAATGTAATCACACTTGACCTTGCAATAGTGATCACACGATGGAGGAAGGCCCACGTCTGTATTGTAAACCAAGCATGCAGCTATGTTTGATTTGCACAGATGTGTTGCTTTACACAGATAACTCCATGTGAGTGAGCATGACACTGATGCTGATCATAGAATTAAAAAAAAAAAACTGAGGAATTTATGAAGGGCCTGAGTAAGTAACATATATGTCACAGCCATGCAATCGAGGACAGTGGGAGGGAAGATGGGACTGGGGTATATTAACAGAAACTCTCTGTGACACACTTCAAAGCCGGTAAGGTAGAGAGAAGAGGGCCACCAACTCTGATGACTTTGTGAAAATAAAATTTATTTGAACACAGACACACACATACAGGTACACGCAATGGTGTCACCCCCTCTTCCCACCAAGGGGGTTTACGAGAACCTGCTGGCGATGATCAACATTAGAACTGGGATTCAGAAATGGACCCCATTTTTCCTTTTTCTTGGCTAGTCTTGTTGCCTTTTAAATTATACATCGTGGTCATATATCACTTTAGCCCCCCCCCCCCAACAAATGTTTACTGATTCATCTGGATGGTGGCAGAGTCCATTTGTTTGCTTCCTGTTTCCTGGTGGCCCACAGAGAACACTGCAGGGGTTACCAGGGGTGGCGAGTGGCCCAGGGGGGATGGCTGAGGGAGACATGGCATCTGTTAAACCATCAGAAGGGCTTCTGGAAAACCGACATGACACCAAGCCTCCGAAAAGGTTTTCAGAGGAAAGGAGAACAGAATACAGGTAAGTCCAAGCTACAGACATCTGTCTCTATTTAGACATGTCTCCAAATAACACCTCCTCTGCTGAAGCAGAAATTCCATTGGGGGGCCTGGCTCCTGGGGTCCCTCTGCATTAGTATTCCACTCACCGCGGCCACAGCCACCACTTCTCTCCATTTCTTTTTGACCTCAAGCATTTTATTCATAAATGTCAGTGTTCTTTGCAATTAATCATGCCCACCACAGACTAATCGTGGACAACAGCCATGCAATTAGCCGAAATGTGTTTCAAATATGCATGAATGTTCCGAAAGCACTCACGGCCACGAAGTCCCGGACCTAAACGGGGAGTCTGGCCACCCTAACACAGGCCTTGCAAGCTCAACATGAACTAGCAAGATCATCAGATCGTAGCTGGTGGCGCCCGCCCCAAGGACCGCTCATGAGAAGATGGCACCCCGGAATGCCAGGGAGGGCTGAGCCAAGCGGGTTGTCTGAAACTGCCAGGCATGGTCCGCGGAGAAATCAGGAGGAGGGAGCTGAGAGGGCAGTGGAGGGAGACTGCAGCTCCTGCCACAGGGGGTCTCAGTGTGGTGCTGGATTCACGCACACGCAGTCCACCGAGGCACAGCTAGTTCCTCACCAGCAGCCATCTCGGACACATGTCTGCTCACACGTGTCGTGTCTTCTGGGCAAAGAGGAGCTAGCTCAGCACAGAGGTTCCAGGCAAGGGCAACCTGGCCCCTTAGGGACATTGGACCATGTCTGGGGATATCTTATGTCACAAATAGGGGTGAGTGCCTACTGGGATCTGGGGGCGGAGGAGGGGGGTTCAGAGAAGCTGCTCTCAGTTCTCTGAAGTACAGGCTGCGCCTGGAAGATCTGATCCTGGAGCCTTTTAACATGGAGGTGCCACTCACCTGCCTAATGACGTACCCCTTTCCGTGCTCTGTTCAGGGCTTGCTAATACGCTCGTGGTTTGCAACGCTCACCGCTACCCCATCACAGAACCTTTCATTCATCCTGAAAACGCATCTGGTACCCATTTCACGTGCTTCAACAATAACTTGCTGGTCAAAATGTCAATCCTTCTAAGGTGGGGTTGAGATGTGGGGGTGCTTTGGGGTTCTGCAAGCAAGGGGCACCCTGCAAACAGACCCTGCTACCTCTGTGAGCCTCAGTTTCCTGCTCTGCAAAGTGGGGTTGATAACTTTCTACTACACGAGGGCTGGCCGCAGTGGAGACAGTAACAGAAGTGAAAGCACCTGCCACAGAATAAAAGGGAGCGATGATTCTGATCATGGACAGCATTTTCAACGCAGCACCAAAGAGAAGCGGAAGAAACTTCTTGGAGAGTCTGCGGTGGCTAATGGGGTCCCCTAGCCAACACCCTCCCCTCCTCCCAGGAGTAAACTGGTCTCACTTCAAACAATTGTTACAGTTTGAATCCAATTGACTCCAGACAAAAGTATTGAGATAATCAGCATATTAAAGCCAACACTATAACCATATGTTAATTATGTAAATGATTCATTTTAATCAGCTAGAACCATGTAAAGAGTAACTAGGAATGCAAATGCAGGGAGTTATTAAAAACCTCATTATTATTCATCTTGGTTCCATGCGTGAACATAGCCATCCAAACAGATGAATTAATAGTGAGCGGGGAGATGAAAGTCCTGCAGGGGAGTGGGGGACGCCATCTGTCCTCCTCGGCGTCTCCCAGAATGCCCCAACAGCGAAGCTCGAGAGGCAGCGAGGAGGGCGAGGCCTCCCTCCAGATGGACAGTCTCATCCCCTCCAGGGAGTCCCAGGCTTCTGTTCGGTTGGGTGTGTCTAACCACTTCGAGGAAACTGTGGGTGCCGAGGGACGGGGTCCCCCCTTCATTCTTGAGTGAGGAGAACCTCCTTCCTGGCCCTTAGGCTTCTCCCGCCTTAGTTACCACTTCCACCATCACCACCACCAGGCTACTCTCTCCGTCAGCCAGCACGTCTTAGCCCAGGCTAGCATTTTGCTCCTGGTATTAATCATTGATGATCACGTTCCATTATTGACAGGCTAAGTTCTTCCCTCATCTGCTCTCCCCCTTACCCTGAGTCTTGAGGGGGCACCATCAGTTGTCAGAAGCTGCCAACGGAGTGGTGGGGGAGGAGGGCTGCTCACTAGGGTTGCGCATTAGAGCGATTCAACACCAGCCCGTTGCCGCACCAGCTGTGCCCGCCTCAGCTCAGGTGCCCAGAAGCTTCCGGGAGAATGTGTCTCCAAAGCTAGCCAGGGTGGGGGCAGAGCCTGGCTGGCAGGTCTTTCATTTGCATATCAACTGGGCATTACGAACATGGGTTCTGCTGATACTCAGACTCCCGTTTCATCGGTTCCTCTCATATGGCAGCTTTGACCCTATTTTTACCCTATTTCCTAAAGATGAGATGCCTCCGCTGGCAACAGAAGGCAAACTAGAGGCAGAATGGGAGTGAGTCTAGACCTGACCCTGTGCTCCCCAGTCCCGATGGGCTCCCAGGGGGTGTCCTGTCTGTGTGCTGGTGAGGAAAGCAGGCTTAAGAGGCTTCGGTCCACACACCCCATGTCAAATGGGACTCGTGGCTTCCAGGCAGATGTGCCTGGCACTCCAGGTTTGCTGCTGCCGCTGGTCTGCTGACTTCCCCAAACCATCACCTCACCTACTGCCTGGGGCAATCAGTGCTTCCAAGAGAAGTTTCTGGAACGATGGAAGTGTTCTCTATCTGGACTGTGCGAGGTGGGAGCCGTGAGCTACATGGGGCTTCTAACCCCTTGACACGTGGTCAATGCCAGGAAGGAACCAAATGGTTTTAGATTGTATTTAATTCAAATTAACTTAAATATAAACAGCGATACAGGGCGGGCTAGTGGTGGCCGGACTGGGCAGCGAGAGCCTACATTTTCACAAATGTCATTGCGTCACTGGGCTCCCAAGCCCTCGTGCACGTTGGGAAATGCTACTACATGAGGACGAGGAGCGTGGCTCCATGAAGCAGGCAGGTGGAGGTTGCGCAGATAGTAACACCTGAGCTAGGAGGATGGGCTAGCCTCTGCAGCTCCCGGGGTTTTGTGCTGGGAAGGACGGCTGCCTTTCTCGTTCCATAAGAATGGGTGAAATTTCCTGGGATGTTGGGAAGCCCTTTCTTGGCTTAATCTAATCTTGGATAATTGTCCACAATATCTTCTCATCATCCATTCCCTGAATGTACTAGTCATTTCTTCTAGTTTAAAATAAAGGTAATTAGAACGAATGACATTTTGACACTTTCATTTAAGACTTCTTATCTGAAGAATCGCTGTTGACCAGAGTCGCCACTCCTGGTAAGGTTCCTGCTTCCCTAAAAATGGGTCTTCTGCAGACAGATGGGGAAGAAGCTGACAGAATACAGAACATTCCTTTGGAAAATACTCTCAGTCTTGCCTCTCTTTTCACAGCTCACAGACTGCTGTGCCCTGGCTGCTGATGGGCGCACTGGTGTGCAATGGATAGATTGACATCTAGTGATACATGAGTGATACATGATAGGTATAGCATGGGCTGGAGAATTCACACATGTGCACATGCACGTGCATGTCTGTGGTCATATTCCTGGCTATTAAGAGTCATAATGACTTCCATTAAAAGCTAGATTCGGGGAGTTTCTTTTGAAATATATTAGAAAACAGGTGACATACAAGTGGCTGATTAGTGACTGTACCACCTCCTATATACGGAGCAGGTGTGAGATTTGCTCCCAAGCTCCCCACAGTCCTGTGTTCACATCCCCGTTCTGCTGGCCCCCAGGCTTCCATGCGACGACGTGGGCAGCTGTGTCTGCAGCGGGGGCACAGCCCGGTCAGAATGGAATCCCATCTCTCCTCAACCCCTGAGGACAGAGGACACAATGCCCCCTCAGGAGGCCGGGTGCTAGTCTCTTTTTGAGCAGCTGAGGGTAAAGCAGATGTGCAGGGGGAGGGTTTCCAGGGAAGCCACGGAAGGGAGAGACGCAAGAATAAGCTCACGTGAAGACGATGGATGGCCAGACAAGACCTCCTTGGGGCTGACAAGGCAACGTCCTCAAAGCACCCAACGCTCAATCTCAAAGCAGCCCCTCTCAAACCCACATGCACACAGCGCCCTCCCCGTCAACAGGAACATGGGGCCAGAAGCCTCAAGCCCCATGCAGAGGTCACAGGCAAAGGCACCCAGCTGAGGTGCATCTCTGGACAGTCAGGGACTCTGCCTTCCAGCAATGGTTTCATGATTCGCCAGCACCGGTTGTCTCAGACCCACAGGGGCAGAAAGGAGGCAGCCAGAAGCCCCACGTGCAACGTGTAATTACTTCCCAGACTTGGGAAACACGTCCACCTGACAGACGCACGATCGAGCGCTTCATTTCATTTGTAAACACGCAAACATGCTAGAAATGAAGCGATGTTGGGGGGTGAAAAAGAAGGATGCCCCCAAAGCTCCGTGAGGCTTTGTTCTTCATACCCTAATTCTTTCATGTTTCTCTGCCTGGTGTCTCCTTATGCACTTTCACTAGAATCCGATTTTTGATCTTTAATCCCTTTATGTGTTTCTCTGTGCTTACTCTTGAATGCCTTTGTAGCTGCCATAATTGGGTCTCTGGCACCATTTTAATAGGGCTTAGCACAATGCAGGCTTGACAAATTTCATCTAAGTGGAAAAAAAAAAAAAAACTATCATCGGAGAAACTGGCCAAAGTTTCAAATATGCTGCAGCCACACACATCAACTAGGACAGTTAGGCGAACGTTGGGCTCCTTGGCCAGCCTGGGAGGAGATGACAGAAGTCATCTAGCCTTGACTTATTGCAGTCTGTCTGTCCAGGAGGTTCGCAGTTCACAAGCCTGGAGGCAGAAGGCTGGGCCAGATGATTTTTCAAGGCCCAACATGGTTCGGCAATCTTGCCGTAAATGTCAGGGCCCAGCTTCCCTGGAAGCACACAGCCTTCCCGTCCTCTCCAGGGCCCGGGCCTTGTGAGCTCCCGCCAAGGTGACATGGCCAAGGTGACATGGGCAGCAGCCTGGCCATGTCGACGCAGCATTCTCCAACACAGCTCTCCTGGGAACCCTGCCGGGATTACAGATGTTCTGGCGATGAGGGGCACGGGATGGCTATAGACACCAGTGGGGTGGCTGCCCAGCTCAGGATCATCCCAGTTTCTTGGAGAAAGACCTCAGCGTACCTGAGCGGACATGGTCAAACCAGTGTCTCACGGCCCAGTCGTGTGTTCAGGCCACAGCTGATTGGTTCATGAGTGAGCACCTGACCGAGGCCAGACCAATCAAGATCTTCCCCGAGAGTTTCTGACTTGGAACCAGGGAAAGCACGCCACATGACCTGATGTCACATCCCAGATGCTCAGAGATCCCTAGCAGCCACACTTTCCACCATGTGCAGGAAGCAACGGGCTCTGAGCTGATCTGGAAGCAGTCTAAGTTTTCCCTGAGTCCCAGCTTTGATTTGTAGTCATATGTGATACAGCCAAGTCATCACTTTGTATAGGTGGATTTCATGGTATCTGTGTTCTTATGCTAGAACTGACTCTCTGCACTCTTGATATCTGGATTGCTGATATCCTTTGTGGCAGGAGGTTGGCTAGTGGACTGTGGGGGCATCGTTGACTCCCACCAACTAGATGCAGAAGCATTCTACCCTCTCCAGTTATGGAACCAGCACGGACTCTAGTGGGAAACATCACTGTGCTAAACTAATTTCCATGCAGTAACCCAACAGGAATAACCAACAAGGTTCTCTGGTCTGGCCTATCCATGGCAACTGATGTTTCGGGTGTGACTGAGACTGTAAAAAAGGCAAGTCCCAATTTAGCCCCTCCATCTTGGATCTACTCTAAATTCTCCCTGGTTGCAACATATCTGGCAAGGTCCTTCATATATTTATTACCCTGTGGAGTGCTTCATCTGTTTCTCTGTTTTCTGGTGACATTTATATCTCACAGGGATGTTTATGGTTACAGAGAAGAAAAAAGGAAAAAGAGTGCCCTGCGCTCATGACACAGTGTTGAAACATGGTCTGTCCTGCGACTGCCCATTTATTGCACTGGGCTGGGTAGAGGGCCAGAGAGATATAATCCCACAGTGACCATTCAGATCGCTAAAGATTGTCTTGGTAGCATGAACCATAGAATGTTTGGCATCTGATGAATATATTCAGTAGCAACCATTGTCTCTTTCTAGCACAGACTGATAGGATTTAGCATAGACCACCTCCACCCTATTTGGATGCACAAATATGGCGCCCTCATGAATAGAAGCCTAGAGGTGTCCTCAGATGTTTTTCAACAGATTATCTCAGGACAAGAGAACAATGGGTAAATGTTCCCTCTCCCTCTAGTTGGATTCAAAGTAGGGAAATGCTGGAGAGTCATTTAGAGAAGGAAGGAAGGAAGGAAGGAAGGAAGGAAGGAAGGAAGGAAGGAAGGAAGGAAGGAAGGAA
>PVHY01014129.1:0-39327 GCA_004024945.1 Uropsilus gracilis
TGTGTGTGTGTGTGTGTGTGTGTGTGTGTGTGTGTGTGTGTGTCTCTGGGGAGCTGTGTGTGCTCTCATTATTGGCCTGCCTTGATAAAGCTGCTGAATGTTTGCTTAACTGGAATACCACCTTCAGGTGCAGTAGGTTTGGCCATGACCTGAGAAGTTTCAGGTGAAACCACTTTGTTGTTGATTGTTGGTGACTATAAAAGTCTGGTGCAAAATAAACTCGGGGCCACAGTCCAGGCAGAGAGATGTTGTGAGCCACTTCTGTCGGGGTCTTCTTAGACTCAACGTCAATCCTTACCCTCCCTTTTGGAACTGTTTGATTACGACACGGCTGCCTTGCGATGTGCGTGTGTAGTGGGGCGGGGTTAGAGGTGGTATCCCAATTGCTAGTGGTATCCGAAACAGGGAAGAATGAGAACAAGCTGATCTGCTGTGAAAAGAAGATAATCCTGGATAACATCTGGCTCTAAGGTCCTTTTAAATATTCTCTATAATTTCTCTGAGGCCACACCTAACTCCAGCTAGAATCCACCCTCTAAAGTGGTGCTCATAAATGGAGGTATTTTCCATTTATTTACATTTCACTTTTGAAATGCCCATTAGTGATTTCTCCCAGTTGTAGTGTCCCTGTCTTCCTCACCTTCACCCTATGCAGCAACCCAAAGAGAAATTCTAGAAGGGAGAATAGAAGTTACCTCATAGGGTACCGTGAGTTCTCCTCACAAGTCAAATTTTCATCAAAAGTTGTTGACCAAAGATTGCTTTCTTTCCTTGTTATTCTGTCATTTTAATCCCCAAGGAAAGCATGAGCCTCAGTCCCCAACACCCTTTACTTTCTGTGTTCTTACTGACCTTCTGCCAAATAAGGACTTTGTAAATAGTTCTGAAAAGGTGAATTATATACAGGTTAATTTATAATGATGCATACCCAAAGCTTCTATCATGTTCTAATGCAATGTTATCTCAAAAAAAAAAAATTAAATGAAAGTTGCCATATACCATGGCAATACCAGACTTCCTTGACAATGCCAGAGGGGAAGAATAACTGCATGCATGTGTGGTTCAGAGCCTTGTCTCTGCTCTTCCGTGGAGAAAGAAAACATGCTTGAGCCACACAAGTTTAAGTCCATGCCTCGTGCCACTGGGCCACCAAAGAATCCAGAGATTTTCGGGACAGCCTGAGGGTCATGCTCCCAGCAGTTCTGGGGTAAAGAATGGGAGTATCTTGGAAGAAGCTCTGTGCTTAAAGATGCTGATTTCCAGTTTGGCTCCAAAAGAGAAAGTCAAGAGCCTCTGTCAGGCAGCTAAGTTTAAATGCTCCTTTTGCATTAGAGCCAGAAGAGTGCTCCTTCTGGCCTTTGAAAGCTAAAGGCCAGACACCTAACCCACTGCAAGCAGAGATGAGGGAGCTTAAATGATATTGTGAGTTGATCCTACCTGTCCATAAGAGATATGATAGTCAAATACAAACGTTCATACACTCTACTTACTTTTAGACTCAATTCTTATCACTAAGGATGCAACCACTCTAAACAGAATGCTTTTCTAGTAATCCAGGAGAACAGACGTGATTTTTCTTCAACATTCAGAGAAACAGTCTATATAAGGTTAAGATCTTGCTCTTTCCTCCATCATCCATTATTTCCTGATTTACATAAGACTGATTTGCTGTCCTGACTTGGTTCTGGAGACTAATAACCAACGTTTGATCAAGGATTCAGCTGCTGCTCTCTCTGAAGCAAGCTGTGAGTTACCATAAGGAGAAGTCATGGCAGCTGAATCCTTTCTCAGAAGATTACCTCCGTAGTCTAGAAAGGCAGGCTTAGCTAATATTTTCCTCTGATTCACACCTGGCTCACGAATGACCTGCCCTCTTGTTGAGAAGTTCAGAGTGGGGTTCCATGGGAGGCTGGTGGGACCATGGTGTTCAGGACACACCACTCACATACATTAACTCTCAAAATAGGGGCCCTGTGAATTAAAACTGGGTCTGCACTAGGTTGGGTGCTTCTCTTTACTTGCTCTCATTTCAAAGTCCATGATTGTGTCAAGGACCCCAAAAGGAGGATTTACATGTCTCAGCATATAGCCATACCCAAGAGATTAGTGAAAAATACCAAGCAAAACCAGCAAAGAGAAAAAGTATGTGAGATAAAGTCGGGGAAAGAGACACAATTTCCAAGACTCCTCTCCAGTGGAGTTGCACAAGATTCACTGATTCTTACAGCACACAGCTGTGACTGTAGGTATGGAGTGTCATCTAGCAGGAAAGCCCAAAGGGCATTTTGTGTCCAGGGTTTTTATTGGAAACTCCAGACTCCCAGAAAGCAAGCAAATGTTCAGCATACACTGTACTGCTTGCACAGTTTAGGCATAACCAGTCAGATTTTTCAGCTACCACAGCAGAGGGAAAAGTTACTTATAAGATCTTGATGTCTGAGTGACTCTCACCTACTGGCCAACCCAACTCGACAGGAACATCTTCGCTTTACAAGCTGTTACCTTTGTTCACTCACCAGAGTTCTTAAAAGACATCCACAGAATTTCTCAGAATCAGAAAGTCATTCCCCTTGGGATACATACAAGGAGAGTGACTGAGAGGAGGTTAGGTGACTGACCTAGAGTAAATCTTGGTTTAAAAGTCTCTTTCCCTCTTCTTGATGCTCCTGGCTCTGAGGTCAACCAATTCTAACCCAAGGCCCGCAGCTGTGAAGCACAGACAGAGAAGAGAAAGGAACTATACACCTGGAGTTGAGCCTCAAGAGCATTCTGGCTGTGTGATGGGTCTGGTGAGGATGGAAAGAGTGGGCAGCAGTTCAGTCCTGGAGAGCCAGGGGTCAGGGAGCACACAGGTGAAATCCAGCATTTCTTGATTAATGTGGCATCTTGAGACTGTTTCCAAGTTGCTGTCACGCGGATGGTGGTATGGTACCCACCTCTCACTTTGAATCTGGTAGCTTGGGGGCAGGTGGAGCAGTTTGGTACCAAGCAAACTCACTGTATGGCCATACAAGGGCTGCAGGAGTGCCCATCAATATGGAAACTGAAGAATAATGAAGGTTGGGGGGATATTCACTCCAGAGATGCATGGAATGCTAGGGTTGAGGTCAATGACAAGCTTGATAATCTTGAATCAAGTCCACCACAGAGTAAGGGTGCCTACTTGCCGTGTTTTTTTAAGCAGAACATTCTCCTCCCATCCCACTGCTGTATCTCATACACACTGAAGGAAAGCAGACATTAAATGGAACTGAAGAAACTCTAGCCAGTCTGGTGAGGAGATGTAAAGTCAGATTTGGGTGATGGTAGCCATTTCCCAGACTGTGGACTGGGAAGCAGAAAATGTAAGCAATTGAAGAGAGTTGCTCAGATGGGGGACAATGGGAAAAAACCCTGGTTCTAATCCTTCTCAAAGAAGGGCCACAACTCTGCGGGGCCACCAGGAGACACCCAGCCCCATGACCACAGCTCACCCACCATCATGCCAACTCCCGGACTTGATTCCTGTAACTCACAGTGAAATAGGCTTAACAAACAGCTGTAGGGCTGGCTGACCTAAGCTTGCAGAGTTAGCATTTCACTCTTTATGACAGGGACAGGGAAGGCAGTCCCAACAAGCAAAATGTTTGTTCACATGTAAGATTCTTTTCTTAGCACATTCCTGGGCCTGATTTTCACCTCAGAAATGTGTATTGACTAAGCTTGGGCCTTGGTGCCAGTCTGCATGGCTCTGAATGCTTATTTCTAGTGTATCCAAGTTTTGAGGCCTAGAACACACAGCTTAGCTGCTCTAAACCCAGGATCCTTCCATAAAATGTCTCATTGTGCAGCCTCCTCCCCCGCCCCATCCTTTTCCAAAGTCTCTGGGACCAGATGTCGGTTAGAATTTCTTAGGTTTTAAAAAGATAATATGATACATTTACTGGATATTACTTTTCACTTTTAGAATTTTTCTGCAGAGAAATGTGCACACATTAACATGATTGGGGACGAGGGGGGCAAGGAGCAGGATTTTACAATATGTTGGCCCACTTAATTTTATATAGGTTCTATAATGATTAAGTTTGCATGAAACCAAAAGAAAAACTCAATTTTCAGAGTCTGTTTTTCTCATAATGCAGGTTCAAGGATTAGAACCCTGATGCTGTCAGATGATTTCACAGACAACCTGGGTTACTCTAGGCACAGCCCTTGGCTGAAACCTGTTTCTACCTAGGGCTGCATCATGTCAGCAGTGCTGCCCACTGAACGGCAAGCTCCTTAGAAGTCAAAGAGATTAACTAAGCTTTTTAAATACTGGCCTTAGCATACATTGAAGTGCTTTGTGCATAGCAAGGTTTGAGTAAATATTTATTAAGTGAATAAACCTAGTTCCAAAAATAAATTCTCTCTTCAGTATTCTAAATGCAATGAACTTTGACAGTGCCCTGGAGGGGACAATTATTTAGTTATTTGAAGGTATGTAAATCTAGAAATTCAGATGGTAACATCTTTATTTCTCTCAATTCCCTTTTTAAAGTATGTTTGTTGGCAATGGTACCATGTTCTCATAGCTTTAATCAAAGAGAAATAATAACAATAGTAGTGATAGCAATCTACATTAAGAGTTATAACATGCCAAGTGTAGTTTAAAGAATTTTATATATAACTTATTTGGTCCCATCAACTAATTTATTTGACTTGGAAGCAAGGCAAACCACTAGCCTGAAGACAGAGCTAGTAAAGCTGCTAACAGGCCAATGGACTGTTCACTGAGCACAGAACTTCTTTTACCTTCATAGTTTGAAACATGTCCCCTGCAAGACATATAAAAGCCCTACCTCTGTGAATCCAAGACATATAGAAGCCCTACCTCTGTGAATCCTTTTTAGAAATGAGAGATTTTCAGGGCCGGGCACGGTGGTGCGTGTCTATAAGCAGAAGCCTAGCAAGCCACGGCAGGGACCAGGGATCGTGGTTCGAGTCTCACTTGGGGCAACATAGTGAGACCTAGTTCCAAAAAAATATCTCGGCATGGTGGCACATTCCTGTAATCCCAGCTACCTGGGAAGCTGAGGCTGTGGATTGCTTGAGTCCATGGTACTCCAGGCAATGTGAGCCTGCAGGCCTGCAGTTCCACGGGCAAAAATAGCAAGACCTAGTCTCCAAAAAAAAAAAGAAAGAAAGAAATGAGGGATTTGCAGGTAATCAAGTAAAAGGAAGAACAGGGCAGGCCCTCATTTAGTATGACTCATGTTCTTATAAAATGAGAACCTTTAGACAGACTCACAGAATACCATCAAACCTGAACATGGAGACCAGATAATCTTTGAGAAGTCAAGAAATGATCAAGATGGCCAGCAGACCACCAGAAGCTAGGAGAGGCTAGGACAGACACCCCTTTGCAGTAGTCAGAAAGAACTGGCCTTGCTGACACCCTTCAGACATCTAGCCTCCCCAGTTGTGAGAAAATAAATTTCTTTTGTCTAAACCAGCCAACTTGAGTTCTTTGTTATAGCAGCACTATGACACTGATGCAAGTCATCATGCTGCTTAAAGGAACGGGCTGCAGCCAGCAAGCCCAGAGTCTCCTCTCCATGACAGTGCAGCAGAGGGCCAGGTGGAACATAGCTACACCCTCACTGGATGAAGAAAGGGACACGAGACACCAGTGGAGCTTCTTGCTACTGAGTCATCCCTAAACGCTACTTCCTAGCCTTTCAGTGACCACTTCTTTGAAAACAAGCAACCAAGAGACAGCATACTTCCATGACACCTACTAGCTCCTTGAATGAGTAACAGCATATTCGTACTCAAACCCACCACCCACAAAGCAGAAAGCTCTCTCTCTGATGAGAAAGGCTACCATTGCTGTTCTCCACCTCCCACACACAAAGGCCCCCTCAAGCCCATGAATCAGAGGATAGCTGACAGCTGGCTGAAGCTAAGGTTGCTCATTTCTCAGGGAACTGTAGAGATAGAAGCGCCCTATAGAGGATATCAAAGCAGGGCTCAGTCAGGTGGAGGCAGGGGATACTTCAGACCCCTGGACCTGGGCTTCATCCTCAGCTGCCATCAAATAGACATAAATGCATTTGGATGAGATCTTATGTCATCTGATACTTAGCTGACATTCAAGTTTAGGGTTTAGTCACTGAAGTCACCTGATCTAAATCTCTCTACATCATGTTCCTGAAACACTGTGGTTTCACACAAATACACACATGCCTCCCGCTTCAGGGTTCTGTCCCTACCATGGTCTAAACAGGAACACATACCTCCTTAACGATCCTGCACACTTGGCAGTGAGCGGTATACCTGAGAGTGCATGGTGGGTCAGGTTTCTGACCCGCTCTGGACAGAGTTGTATGCTCAGGGTTAGTTCTTTCGAAGTCCCTATCACTTAATCACCTTAGTAATTCCAGACAGCTGGTGGGGTTTTGTTTTCTGAGAAGGAAGCCAATCCAGGCTCACAGGAGCCTGAAGAGCTGTCCTAGGCAGGGAGCTGCTGAGAATGGGAAAGTATATTGTGTCTGGTCCAAATTCAGTGGTAGTAAGACCCAAGATCTGAACACATGAGAAGGAATTCTCATAGTATCTCACCAAAGGTTGCTAGAGTGACAGGCAAATGTCTGAACTATAGGCAAAGGGCATCATTAAGTCAAAATAATAGTAAAACAGGAGTCCTGCCACTAGTTGTCAGCGGTACTCTGTATAGACCACCTGACCTTCTGTTGAAATGGAGGAAGTCCACACACAAGAGCAATCAATGCATCAGTCAAAATGGGCACCAAGAGCCACTGTGTTTAGGAAGCATACAGGCCAGATGCGGCTGAAAGGGAGGATCTCCCTCTGTCATCCACCCTAATTTAACAACTTCCCGGTCAGCCCTCTGTAAACATTTTCAAACAGACAGTCTGAGAGATTAGAAGAACCATTTCTCTAGCTCATGATTCTGGTACAGCAGGCTGACAGAATGGGGGTGCCCTCAGCTAGCTCAGTCCTGGGAAAACCCTTTAACCCTGGGCCCTACCTCATCCCTACCATCTTGGACATGGTTCTCAGTGGTCAATCTGCAACCACCCAACCTCACTGCCAGATCTGAGTGTGTCAAGAAGGTGAGGCTTCTTACAGATTCTTTTTACTTTTTGAAACTTTGATGAACAACTTACCATAAGGGAAATGCAAAACCAAACCACAAGAGATACCCCCTCACTCCCAGAGAATGGCCCATATCAAAAACAACAGATGTTGGCGAGGATGTGGAGAAAAAGGAATCCCTGTACACTCTGGGAATGTAGATTTGTTCAGCCACTATGGAAAGAGTACAGAGATTCCTGAAAATATTAAAAGTTGTTGGATCACCATATGATTCAACAACTTGACTCCTAGATACATAAATAATTTAAAAACACTAATTTAAATGGATATGTGTACTCCTGTGTTCATTGCAGCACTATTTACAATAATGCTAACATATGAAACCTACCTAAATATCTAAGGACAGAGACATGGAAGTCTGATCAGGAAGTTACAGGAAAGGATGGGTAGATGAGTGACAAAATTATGAGAATATGTTGTATGTATACACAGTGGAACACTACTCAGCTATAAAGAGATGTGCTCTTGCCATTTGCAACAACATGATGGAACTGGAGGGGGTTATGCTAAGTGAAATAAGTGAAGAAAATGAATGAAAAGAATCATGGAAAAGAATCATTCATGTGCATAACCTAGAGAAAGAAAGGAACTGACAAAACTAAACCAAAACAAACCCTAGAAATATGGGTACAGAATTAAGGGTGGGGAGGAAGAGGGGAGAGGAAAGGGAGGAATAAGTCAGGGAGGGGCCCAGTGGATTAAGGAACAAAGCACCCCTTTGGGTGCCTTGGGGGCTGTGGATGCCTTGGGGGGTGGGGGGGTGGTAACATACATCTGAAAAGGTGTCAGCCTTTTCACTACATCACACAGAGTACTGAAACACAGCATTACTTTAATAAAACAGATTTTGATGGACATTATTATGATAGAACAAGTCTATTCCACATTTTTGTCCATCATGGCAGGTTAATTCTAATTATTGTAGCCATCTCCAAAGCTTTATTGAATAAAGCAAGAATATAAAATCTTAACAGAGATTTTGAAAGCTCTCTTGCTGCTGATGGTCGGTCTTGCGCAGAACGCACACTGATTCACAGCAACACGGGGTGCCTGCACATGGCAGGCAGGAGGAGCTCCAGGAAAGTAAAACTTGAATACTCAGGCAATCACTGGGACAGTACTGGATAGCATAAAAGTTCACACAGCTATTCAAATAAGGATAATGAACCTCAAGGAGGCATTAAGTTCCTGTAAGAGGAATTAAGCTGTGTCCCTCCTCCATATTGAGGAGAGCTGGGGGCACCCTGCAGGGACACTCACTCTACTGACACACCAGAACATTCCACTCCTCCCTGTTCCCATGACTCATAGGTGACTTGACTGGCCACATGGGAAAATCAAGGTGGGGTTTGCTGTCATAACATGTGGCAGAGGTGTTTCCTACACAGCTCCCCACACAGAAAGTGGCAAAAACTGTTGGGTGAGCAACCCAGACGTGACACCCCCTGTGCATCGTGAGTCAGACCAGCCAGAAGCAATTGGGTCTCTGCCAGGGATGGGAGGGGTGGCCTGAACTTGCTGTAATTTTCCAGTCTAAAATGAAAGAATGGTTTCTAGAGCGCCCATGGCAGGCAAAGCTGTGCCCTACAGAGGGCAGGTGCTCTATAAATATTGGGGCTGAAGACAAACCTGCCTGCCACCAGCAGAGACAACCAGGCAACTAGGTTATCTCCTCCACCAGTATTTGATAGTGTGGGTTAGGGTCCACATTTCCCTTGTCCCCCAACTTCAGCCCCACATGACAGGTTCCTCATGAGGTTCTCCTCAGAAACACTTTGAGAAAAACTCAAATACTTGGGGAAGAAGCTGGAGCCAAGCCTGGTTCTGGATGAAGCAATGCCTGATATCTTTCTCCCATGCCAGCAGCATTATTGATTATTGATGGAGAGACGGTGTTTCCTGCTAAGTGCTAGCAACCATCTGCAACAAATTCCTGCAGCTGGATGTGATTCAGAATACACAGAAGTATCCAGTGCAGTTCTAAACTGCACTTCATAACTCATATTCTTTGGAAGTGGCTGTGGCTATTCTCAAAAGAAAAATGAACATAGAGTTCCACCAGCTGTGTTCAGAGCTCTAGATCACTTGTTGGGACTACATCTGTGACAGCCTTCAATTAAAACCAAGAAGCACTTTCTATACAAGCAATAGCTAAAGTTCCTGGAGCTCAAAAGGGGTCAGTGATTCAGAGGGATGATTTCACTCTGTTCTATCAGCCTATCCCACCCTGCAATTCTAGAGGTCTTAAGTCATCTGCAGTATAACCATCCCCATCTGGGTAGGTTCCTGATCAGCTCTAGGAGCCAAAGAGTGCCAGAGCCCTTGGAATTACTTTTTTTAGATTTTTAATAATGAACAGCAAAGAAACAGCCACTTGAGTTTCTCCTTTGAATTCCCCTCCCCCCACCATGAGGGTGATACTACCCTTTTATCCACCTCCTCCCAGGCCCAAGTGAGCCCACACACACATGCATATACCCACTGTGTCAAGGGAGCCCACACACACATGCATATACTCCACTGTGTCATGTGGAGGGCACAATACCACAGGTGCTGGTCATAGAGGGTAAAGATGGAGGGCAAAAACCCTGAAAAGCTCATTTAACCTACATATCCAAAGTACTCAGGACAAGCATCTTGAAGGATACTTGAGATCTCGTGAGAGGTACAAGTGTTTTGCAATAATCCCAATCTAGGTAGGTTTATCATCAGTTCTAGTAGTTAAAGAAAAATGTCAGAGCCCTTGGCAATATCTTCACAGGATTTTTAATAGTGAACCAGGGAAAACAGCTAGCCACTCAAGTCTCCTCTTGAGTTCCCTCTAGGCAAGTTACACAGGCAGTCAGGCAAGGGGGGAAAGGAACAGGGGACCCCAGGGAAGCAAATAGGTAACCAAACCTCCCAGCTCCCCACGAATCTTTACGCTCTTTCTCTGGGCCCCCCCTCTGATGTTCCCTCTCCCCAAGGGTGACACTCCCCTTATATCTACTCCTTCTAGGGCTGGGGGTGCCCCCCTATGCATGTGCATGTACACAAATCCATTGGGCCCAAGTGTGTACAATCATGGGGAGGGCACAATACCACAGGAATTGGTCATAGAGACTAGTGATGGAAGGATTTGAAAACCCCAAAAACTCGTTTATTCTACAAGTCAGATCCAAATGTAATTTTAATTGTTTTACACACACACACACGCACACACACACGCTCTTTGCATTACATCATCTTATAAACCATTTCCAAACTCCTCTGAGATACAATCAATAAAGCTCTCCATACTACAGCCCCAGACCCTCATGAGCTGTGACTTTCAACAAGTGCTCAAAACTCTCTGAACCCCATTTCCACCTCTATAAAAGGAGATGATAATTGTGTCACAGGAGAAAAAATGAGATCTGAAATAGCTTTGTGGGGATAGGTCATTCTGGTGAATATCACTACAGTAGCTAGGAGAAGATTCTGTAGCCCCTTGGGCTGAAGAAATGAGTGGAGAGGGAGCTGACTGTTTCTAGTGTAATTTCTTTTAAGAAATGATGACCGAGCAGGAAGAAGAAAAACCCAAGGGGCCGCCATGATGGAGGAGTGTTTCCTGATGAAGGCAAAAGGGACAGGAGGTAGGGGAGCCTCCCTTTGCCTGTCCTTAAGATGAAGTAGCTGGGGAGAAGGGGGTTGCACAGCCGAACACCCCAGCCTACAGAGCCTTGCGCTATGCCATCTGAAATGTGCCTGGCTCCCACGTAAGCTGCCAGAGCTGGCAATGTGCTGATGCAGCCATCCCCCTTATTTTCCATCTTGTGTCAGCTCACACCTTCCACCCTCCAGAATGAGGCAGTCCCTCTCTGCCCCCACATTGCCATTCTCCTTCAGCAGCTGCTTCCTGTCAGGGGAATCTGAGCGTGTCCTTTCCCCCCCCCTTTATTTGCTATACTTGGGGTGCTCTCTCTCCCTCACCACAAACTTCCTCTCTCCAACTTCAAAGAGAGAGATTCCTTCTCCATTACCTCCACATGTAGACAAAAGCAGTTCTTCCCAGAAAACACACAAGCCAAGCTCAGCCTCCACTAGGAAAGCCAGAGCGTGAGGACAGACATGCCTACCTCCTGGGGTGATGAGCTCAAGGACACCAACATGAACCTCACTTGCATGATTCCACCAGTTCCTAGTTGTGTGACATGGTGCAAGTTACTTAACCTTATTTCTCTATGGTGGGAAGAATTACGTGAGGTACCTGCCACCTGACAAATAATATGCTTTTAGCCAAAGCCATGTATGTGTTGGGGGGGTCAGACAAAGTCAATGTTATCAGTGCTGTTTATAAAACAACCAGAAAGGAAGCAAACAAGACAAATATTCCTTACCACCCTGGGGCCATTTCATTCCATTGAGGGCTGGTTATGTTTGCTTCCCCCCTTGTCCCCATCTGAATATAACTGGGGGCTGATAGGAAGAGGCACCAATAAGGAGAAATTGCCAGGATGATACACACCTTGACCACAAGCAAGAAAAGCAGCACATTGGGTGGAGTCTGGCATGAAAGGAAAAAGGCCACAAAAAAAAGCAGTGTGGAGAGGCATACCATCATGGGCTTCCACCCTGAGAAGGTCATTATGGGCTGCAACTCTGGGGCAGAGTGTAGCCTGGAAGGTCAGCACCCTGGGATTTAGCGACTCCAGGGGAAGAGGAAAAAGTTATGAGTAGTGCCAAGTATAGGCCTTTGGTTTGAAAACTGGAATTTGGACCTCTGAAAGAGAGAGGATAGCTTGCTGGAAAGACTTGGAACCTGTGAACCACTGAAGATGAGAAGAAAATTGGAATCTGTGCCTCCCACAGAAGGAGGAATTGAACTTGTTGGAAACTGGACTTTGTGTGAAATGCCTGCTTCAGGTTTGGAGTGACAAGAAGATGTCACCTTCAATAAAAATAGTAATAATAATAAGGCTAAATATATATATACATATATATTTAAAGATTAAAATAAAAGGAAGAGAAACTTCATTATATTTATTAGAATTATTGGTGAATATAACAGATAATTAGTAGATTGTGAATACTTTCACATCAACTTACATCTGTGTAGTTAGATGACAGAAGTAGGTGACAGGATGAATTTAAACTGCTAATATGAAATACATGATACAGAGTAAAGAACTGAAAGATTTCTCCTGGGGTAAAGCAAGATGTTGAGGTAATAATGAATATATCACACTATGTCTGGAACAAGTGCTATTATTTCCTAAAATAAAGCATATTTCCACATAAAAAAAGATGCCATCTTGGAAGCATTTTAGGACTTAGAAACTGGACAGTAACTGGGGTAAGATAACTGGTTGCTCATAGCCTCAGTGACTCTTGGTTTTCTCCCTTTTGTAAATAAATCTTGTTATTGTTGTTTTGAGTTGTGCTCGAGGGTGGAAGTACGGAGTCTAGCTATTGGCCTGCCTCTCTCCTTGCTAGTTTTGGCCTCTATTCACAACGGTTTCGTAACTATCATGCACTAGGGCTCCTCCTAGAATATCTGTCCCTTTCTTTACCACTCCCATCAGAGCCAAAATAAAGTGGCAAAACATTTCAGCTCACTTCTGTGCTCAGCACCAGTATGTTCCTCAACCTGTTCACCCTGAATCCAGTCAATTGTGAGGTCCTGGGAGAAGAAATCACAGTCAGAAAAAGTAAAATAAGCTGAGTGCTATGCACTGCCAAGTTCACCACCTCAGTCAAGTTTGACTCATTTTGGAGTTTTTTAGTGCATGAGGAAGAAATCTCCCCTCCCCCATTCCTTTCTTGGTCTTTTCCCAGCAGAGCCCTAAAGTCATTAAAATAATGTGTCTTTTCCAATTCCAACCCTAGAATTTAAACAAATTCTGTCACCAAATCTCAATGTAGTCACTTCATTTACAAACAACACACAACAAAAACAAACCCACCCTGCTCCCAAATTCCCACTGTCATCTAGGAGAAAACGAAGGGCCCCATGTTCTGTTTGCAAATGCCTCTGGATGATCAGGGAGCCAGTGAAGATTGTCTCTAAGTGAAGATGGGAATCTGATAAAATTTCATTAAGTGGAAAGCTTCTCTCTTTTCAAACTGTCAAGTCACACAGGTGAGCAATTAGACAACGGAAAGGGAAGAAGGGAAAGGTTTCTTAAGGGGCATTTAAAAATGCAAAGTACATTATCTGTAACATCATGCTGGCCACTTAATTAACTGTATACCCCAATGTAAGCATTAGGCTAGGCTCTTGACCACCAGAATCCAGAGAGGTGGAGCTGGCAGACACTGAATGCATCTCCCAATTTACAGATGCTGTCTCTGGGGTCTGGAAGGGTGGTGAGGGGAAGGGGCCCCACTGCCAGACAGCTACTAAGAGGCAGAGGCAGGGCAGAACTCAGATCTGTTCTGTGCATAGCAGGAACACTAGCCACACATGGTTACTTACATTTAAATTAATTAAAATGGAGGGAAATGCACTATTTAGTTCCCCATTTGCATGAAGGCACCTCACATGCTTAATAGCCACATGCGCCAGGGGCTGCTGCTCAGACATAACAGAACTTTCCATCAGCGCAGAGTCCTCCAGACCCTGCAGCTACAGTCATAAGCCTCTCCAAGTTCTCTCTACTCCATCAGGGTTTGGGGATCACTTTTACCAAAGTATCCATCCATCAACCATTGTGAAATGGGGGTCAGTGAGACAGGACCAAATTTTCCTCTTAATGAAACAGGAGAAAATTAAAAAGGCTGCAATACATCAGGCACTGCTGGATAAGGGTAAGCACCAGGCCACAAAACTGTTCTGATTACATTCGATTTTATATATACACATGCAAGTCATCTCTATCTCTGAATTTATAGTGATCTGTCTACTGGCCACAATGTGAGATATATTTCTCCCTGTGGGTCAGAAACAGAAAAAGACCCACAGCATGTTCTTTGTCTATAGATGTTTAGGGGTTTCTGTATCCCTCATCATTCCTTCTGATGATGACTCAAGTCACGAGAGTGCAAGGCCATGTCTGCTCCTTAGCAACACATGGGTTTCCCCAGACCTGATTCTCCCTGTGCACTCATCCCTGTTCAGCCATTTCCCCTGGGCACAGAGCCAGGCAACTGGGAGGCTCCAGATGCTCATCTGGACTCCGTGCCCATATACCACCAAAGGCAGAGGGTAGGATGAGCATACTGACTCACAGCTAAGCAGAAGCCAAGGTTGTGCTCGTGAAGGCCGACTCGTCTATGTTTACAGCAGAACAAAGTCTTGTCAGGAACATCAACAGCAAAGATGAGGGAGAATCAGAAAACATTCTTGCTCCCGCCAACCACCAGCTAGCTCCTCCCTCCCCAGCTCAAGCTCCATAGTTTACTGAGCCAAAAGGAAACTGAAATACCATTATCACCATGATGAATTTTATGAACCAACATGACTAAAGCATATTATTCTAGAGACTTCTCTGGAAGTATTTTTTAGGTGAAATAAAATCTGATACAGCAGATTATTCTCTACAATGTGAGTGGGACTCATTCAATTAGCTGAAGACTTTATTTTAAAAGACTGGTCTCCCACAAAGAGAGAATTCTACGAGCTGATTGACATTGAACTTGAATTTCTCCCCCGGGTCTTGACCTAGCCTGGAAGTCTACCCTGAAAATTTTAGACGTGCCAACAGCCACAATTACATGAACTGATTTCTTAAAAATAATCTCTCTCTTGCTCACTCGCTTTACACACACACACACACACACACCGTATTGGTTTCCCTGATTAATACATACTCAAATTCCAAAGAAAACCTCCCAATTCTTCAATGATCCATCAAATATCACCTCTCATAGCAAGCCCTGATTTATTTTACCAGAATAATTGCTGCCATGTATGAGCTCATTTTTGAGATCTATTGTTTATGCCACCTTTTTTTTGTGAACATAATTACTGTGCTTTGTTCCACAGTTATGACTTAGATTCTAAACACTGATACCCAAATGCTGGTCTGTGACCTACCAGCATCACAAGAAACTTGTTAGAAATGCAGACTCTCAGGCCCTGCCCCAGACCTAGGTAATAAAAATCTACATTTTAATAAGATATCTTGGTAACATAACATTAAAGTTAAGATGTGCTGTTTTAAACAAAGTTCCTTAATTTTGAGGCTCTTTTATAAACACCAATGCCTAGTTCCAATTCATCAGAGACTCTGATGTACTAGAAGCAGCCTGAGTCTCAGGCTATTCAAACCTTCTTAGGGATTCGCACTATGTAGACATGCATAGAACCATAGTGAACAGACCCCTCATTTGAGAGTGACCAGGCCAAGTCAAGAGACTGTCAGGCCACTGGGTGACTTACTATCAAAGTTTTCTGTCTCGTCTCCCTAGAAATGCTTTATAGAAAGAAAAAGAGGCATATGTACCACTCTCAGCGGATATAAAAGGAAGCCTGGGTCATGCTACATCCAGCCGAGGCAGGGCTTTGTCATCAAGTGTTTGCTCTATGAAGAGGCCCAAGAGGATTCTCTGTAATACAAAGAATTGCTCCATTTAGGTTGTATCTTAGGAGGCCTTTCCATTTATAATGACTGCAAAGGCTGGGATCAAGTGTAAAATTCATACCGAGAAAGATGGAAATCACCCTGGTTTAGGGTGACCTAAAATGTCCCACATGGCAGGACTCTGCTTCTCCAGTTACTTTATTCTCTACAGGGCCCTCACTGCTTATATAACTTTTGTCTCATTGTTGCCATATGGCATGGATTCTTAGTCTTGAGTTAGGAGATAACAGGGAGATAAGAAGGCTAAGTAAACAGAGTTCTTTTCCTTTCAAGACCCTTGATGACCTTTACCTTGATGGGCCCTGGTAAGAATCACTAAGACCTTTTCCAGTAATGACCTTATTCCCACCACCCTTTATTCTCATGCCCTGCTCCACCTTTTAGGAAGGGTGGCTACATGCAGAACTAGCCACTCTTTTTTATGGGGGGTGGGAGGATTCACCAATGAGAAAAGTGGCTACAACCAACAATTAAAAGTGACAGGGTGACATTCTCTACTGTTTCCCTCACTTTAGCCACCAAGAAACTGTCCTCAATACAATTTCTGGCTGTAGCTGCTTGGAATGAGCAATCCTTTTGTCTGCTGCTGACAGTCAGCAACTCTTCTTGGGTAAAGCTATATCTTTCCTCAGTGAAGCACAATCTGCTTCAGGAGATACCTGCACAAGAAGCTAACCCCAAATGTCCACAGTGCTGGCAAACTGGTACCAGAAATTATACCAAGCCCCAGAGCCAGTATGACAGCTGGCAGTAGGAACTCTGCATGCAGATGTGTTCTCACCGGTGACATCAAAGGGGAAAAAAATCATCAAGGGCAACAACCACGTGGGTGGAGCCACACATGGGAATATATGCCTGTTCACACACAGGAATACACAGACACACTACGGGTGAGTAGTCTTCCCACTAAGCCACACCAGTCAAACCACTTTACCTTTAGAACACATCTCCCTCTCAGATAAAAGAAAAAATATATCTTTTTATGAAGGAGAGCTGTGTGCTTGTGGAACAGATTAAAAACAAAAAGTCAAGCTAATCAACCTTGTGAGAGCAATGGTGATAAAACACTTAAAAATATTTATCAAGCCAAATAATTTTTCCCCAGTCAATGCCAAGCATTTAAAGTGAGCTATTGGAATAGATAAACAAGGTGGGAACTGGCAGTGAATCTTATAAACCAACTCTGGAGCCTGTATTTCACCACTAAGGAAACAAAAGTCCAGAGAAGTGAGTCATTTGCCCAGGTCACACAGCTAATTAGTTGCGGTTTCAGGACAAGAATCCAGGTCAACTCCCTTAGGCTTCACTACCTCCCCACCAACAAGGCCTAGAAAGAAAATCCAGCAGTCAGTAATGGACATTTCCAGAAAAAGGATTCTGAAGTAGCTAACAATCTACATCAGCATAGGTTTGATGCAAAAGAAAATTTCCAGCAAAGAAAAAGGGAAACGGAAACTGTAGATGTCGTGTCTGCACCACTGCTTTGTGTCTCTGGAAAACTGAGGCCAACAAGAGGTTCACTTTCCACCTGAGGCCAGGGCGGGAGGCAGAGGGAGACAAGGAAACACTCAGCTCTTCCAGCAATGCTTTGGGTTTGAAAGTACAAATACATGAATAGCCAAGAGCCTATGGCTTCCCCCAAATTCAGATTCACATGGAATTCTCCCCTGCACAACAGCAGAGCTCCTAAACCTTCAAACACCCACTTCCACAGCCTAAAACACTGTTTTTGGCTAATGCTAAACTAACTTGTTTCACCGTGAACTCTTTCCATGCCTGGGAAAGCTGTTCCACATTCTAAGGAGCACAGAATGTAAAGCCTGGACAGTCTGTCTCCCCAACCAATTCTTCCCATTATTGTCTCTTTTGAAAAATAAATGTATTTTTTACATTAATATCACATTTTTAAAAATTGAAAATTTAGAGTAGGAAAGTCCATCATAACCCCATATTTCATAATAATGATCACGAGGATTTGAGTTTTCTGGGTGTGCATGAACATGTATGTATATTACAAGGCTATCATCATAAATATACAAATACTTCCGTATGCTTTGCCTTTATGAAAAAAATAAACTTCCCATTTTTGCTATCACCTTTCAATAAATAATAGCAATGGATATTTAATCCCAAAAACTATTTAATTATTAAATAATTAATAATTTTTAATTATATTTAAATAATAAATAAGTAATAAGTAATTAACAGTATTTACCACTCTCAAACATTCTACTCTCAAACATTCATGTTTGTTTCTAGTGTGTCAGTATTATAAGTAAGGTTTCACTGAATCCATTGTGTTTGCAGGTTTTTCCCTACTCAGTTATGTGACTATTTCCTTAGGAGAGCTTCCCAGAAGTCAACTTCCCCATTTTTTTCATTGTTGGAGAAATACAGGCCCCAAGAGACTGAGAGTTGATACGGTAAAAAGAGCACTCTCTGGAGACCCTGGTTGGTTTCTGACTCCATTGTCACTGATTAACTCCGTGAACACTCAGCTCCTCTAAGACTCAGTTTCCCTGCACTAAGAGAGACAGGTCCAATTAAGGCCTTGCTCGGTGTTCTGATGGGTAGAGTTGTTCTCTTTCCACAAACCCATAAAACTTACCATGAAACAACCAGGTCACCCAACCAGTCCCATTTCTCTGGTGCTTTTCTTACCAGTTGTTAAATCATAAGGAAAACGACTTAGTAGAAGTCCATCACAAGACCAGAGTGTCAGTGGAGGCCATGCTGACAAGGCTGGGTGGTGTAAACTTTCACCATGGTATTAGCTGCTCTCCCCTGTCTTCCTTGGAGCTACTTTCTAAATCCAAATTCAATTAATCTTGCTGCACAGCTGGGCATTCTGACAATGATACACACTCATAGCCATGGACATGGGGACTGCCTACCCAGAGTCAGATGTGGAGGGAGGAATTGGCCTGTGCCACCTACAGCTGTTCTCTGGACTGTCTATGATCACTAATTATGTCGTTCAGGATCCCAGCAGGTAAAATGCACCCCAGAACCAATGGAGGGACAAAGGGATGTCACTTTGTTTCTATCTAGACAATTTTGCCACTTATTTTTGGCCTCTTTAAATTATGATCTGCCAAGTTGTAGCCAGCAGAAAATGGAAGAGAGTGAAATAACATGTTCTTGACCGTTCAATATCCTACTTGACACAGTGCTCCCCACGCAGTGAGGAGGCTCCAGCACACAGTCCTCATTCCGCTTTTCAAACTTCATCAAAATCACATGGCCCTCGGACTATAGGTTTTGACACACAGGCCTCAGCGTCAGGGAAGTCTCTGTCTAACTCAGCCCACTTCTTGGCTGAGTGGCAAGAGACCCTGTCCTCCAGGCTTAGAGATACACTGCAGTTCTACTTATGACCAAGAAAGCCTCTGCCACTAAATGTCAATGTCACATTAGTTGTAAAACAAAGTCATATTTTAGAGGTTAGAGTGTTAAAAAGTCTTAAACGTGGTATGTACTTGACACCGAACCACGATACAGCTTAATTTCCTGCTTGCAAATGGAAATGCTAAATGCCCTCCTTGGGGTTGGTGGTGAGGTGAGAACATGGTAACAATGAGCTGTGCCAGCTCTGGATCTGCTTTGTCAGTGCCTAGTGCCATTTCTTCTTGTTTAAACAGGGGTAGGTTATAAGCTCTTTTGGAGGATGCTATATCCTATGCATCTCTCCTCTCTTCTCAGCCTGTGTGACCTAGAGCACCACCACACACACGCCACACACACTGCACGCATTCAGGGAATGGATTGGAAGACAAAGGGTGAACACCTTGAAATCTGACAACAAAAGCAGTAATCCCCTCTCACAGAATGTGATCAAGGCCAAACCATGGGCTTGTTCAGCCCCCAATCAGCATCATCCAGACTGGCCTTGGGGGGGTGCAGAGGAGGAATGGCACCAGCAGGTGCACACACTGTCCTGGAGGGCTTGAGCAGCAGGCTGAGGGTGGGCCCTGCCCTGGGGTAAGCATAGCAGCTACAACTCCGCTTATAGACAAATGCAGCATTGTGGCACCCAGAGGCCTCTTGGGGAGCCTGGTCCTGCCATGCCCTAGATGTGAACGGCTGCACATGTTAAGTCAGACAGGCTACATCCCCAAGGGCTGTGAACCTGTCCCCCAGGACTCTGAGGCTGCATCACACAGTGTAAACAAATACCCCACGTGGGTGGCGCTAGAAAGAGCAGAAATTCAGATGAACATAACCACACAACATTTTTTTCCCCTAAATATTTGTTCCTGTTACTTTTCTCCTCCTTCCACGTCCCAGTTTTATTGGAAAGGAGGGCAGAGACCAAGCCAGAGGAAGAATCTCATTTGTCACCACCTGATTTTGAGTATCCATATTTATGTAAGAGATGAGAAGAGCTGCCAGTGGCAGATTTAAACAACAAGCAATCTAAACGCTCACCTTGCTTTTAACTCCAGTCAAGAGACATCCTGTAGGACATGGACATGCTCATCCTTGGGTAAAGAGGTGCTGGTATCTTCACAAATTGTACACTACACCCCACACCCCACCCCCGCCAAGCGCCACCTAGCTGGTAAATACCAGTCCCAGCTCCCAAAGGAATGCTCACAGATGGATATTACTTTCACAAAGTTAATGGGACTTGAAGGAAGAAAAGCAATAATAATTAGCAAAATAGTAATTATGTATTCATGGCATCTCTGTGCTTTAGTGCTTATTAGTTTTTTCCCCAAGATGTAGGTAAGTGAAGTGGAGAGAGGAGGAATTCAGCCAGAAACCTCATTTGCCCAAAGTCACCCAGCATGTTAGCAGTAGAGTAGAAAGCAACCTTCTTCCTCTGAAGTCAGTCTGGCTCCCCAAACTGGGTCCTCAGTAACTGGCTGTGACTACCCTTCTCTGCATCTAGCCCTTTACACCCATCCACCCCCCACCCTCCTGCACAGTCTCTGCAGTCACTTTGCCTTTCTGTGCTTTGGCCTACATTGGTGAAAGGGAGGGAAAATCTCACAGGCAGGGCTGCAAAGACTAAGAAAACATTTCCTGTGAGTGAAGCTGAAATCTTGCCCTGGCATCATCACTACAGCCTCATCTTGCATCTGCTACCAAAAGCTCCCTTGGTGACCCCAAGGTGGCAGAGGTGTCACTTATCTGATTGCTCATTCCCAACATCTAATGGCGGTTTTAGGAAACTTTCTACCACTCATTTTCTTATTAATGGAGAGTCCTTACTAACTAATAGAGGTTATGCCCACACCTCATTAAACATAATAAGTCTGAGAGGTAGGCTCCTTATCTCCCATTCCTTGGAGAAAACAGAATGCATCCAAAAGTTTGGATTTATTAAAATTCCATATTTACATCAAGCAAAAATAAGTGCCATGTTCACCAAGATTACCACTCGCCAATGATGGCAGCCACTAGACAGCCCCATTTGGCCTTCGAGCACTAAAAATGAGGTCAGGACAACTGAGGAAATAAATCCTTTATTAAATTTTAATTTATGTATTTCTAAAGAGTGTCATATGGTAACTATAAAAAATTCTTCTCTGGTATACCAGAGATATACAAAAAAAAAAAAATTCTTCTCTGGTATACAGCTGGTAGTCAATAAATATTTGTTCAAGGAAAGAATGAATGCACTGTAGCTCACTATGAGTTCTGATTGATCATAATCCTCATATATTAAACACTTGACTATAAGCAAGTTTATTTTAGGTCAACAGCCTCTGGAGTTAGTATGTCTATGTTCAAAGATGAAGAAACAGAGGTTCAGAAGAAGAGATCAGCCAGAGGACCCACAACCACGAGACAAGGCCAGGATGCAGGCCCAGCCTGCACTGGAGCAGCCTCTTAAAACCACATGACTTTTGTGCTGATAGGAAAAAGTATTTGGATGCCTCACTTTACTTTCAACAGGATGCCACCAAATTTAGCAAGCCATGAAGGTACATGATATGTCATATTTGGGGAGCTTTGAAAAGCTTTAGCTAACACAGTCACCTGGCAATGCCCTTGACTAACTTGTGGACCCCTAGTCAAGATCTAACTATTCATTCCACCAGTGTGTCCTGACCCTAAAATCACCTCCATGACAGCAGACCCCTCACAGTAGCCCCACCATTAGAATCCCCTCCAGCTCCAGGTTCCTTGCATTGATGAGCGCATGCACATGACATACACTGAGTGCCCTTCCCAGCACTCATTCTGCCCTGAATGGGCTTGACTGTATAACAAAGGTGCATGCATATCCACCAATAACACACACAAGCACAAAACCAGGAGCTGCACAAGGGCAGGCTATCCACAGCTGACTCCATCCCACAGGGTTTTTTCTTTACCATATTTCTCACTGAATCCATTGAAGCTGTGCTCACACCCCAAAGGCGGCCATTTGTGTTCTGTTCATGGGTCCCTCCCAAGTTTCCACAAACTGTTTCTTCTGCTGACCCCAGAGCTGTGAGATCTACAACTCTTGCCATTGGGATCCCAAGGACAGAGATAGATGCAAGTGAAACTTACTGCACATAAAGGGAGAAGGAAATATACAAGCAAAAAAACTTAGATCTAGGTAAGAAAATCAGTTTTTAATTCTGGATGTTCTTAAATCACGCACTTTGTCCCAGGTAGTGAATATAAAAAACCACTTTCCTTAGAGTGTTGCTACAGAACTATGCAATTCCTTGAAAGGATTTCATACCATAGCCTCCTACATCTTCATTTTAATTATTTAAAATACTGCCTCCTCTTTGTGGTCAAATATAAGCCCCACCTCCTCCAAAAGTCCCTCCCAGATCCTTTCAGTTCACAGAAACCCTCTTCACTCAGCTCTCAGGCAGCACCCACGATCCATCTGCAGGGTCACCTCCTCAAGGGAGCCTGGATGCTGAGGGAAGGGCAATGGGGATAGGGTGGCCATTCCTCACAGACCAGCACCTTTTATTTCCAACCTCCAATTCTAGTTCCCAGCTCAGCAAAACAAAAGCAATTACATCTGACCTTCCTACTAGGCACTGTGGCAATAACCCACCATCCTTTGGTCTGACCCTGCTGCTTTCACTCCACAGCAAGGCTCTGGATCACACACATTACCCTTTTCACATGGGGAATTCTGTTACAGCATTTTCTCTATGTTTTCTCTTTGTTTTAGTGCCCTTTATATAGACGGACACTGGGTGTCAGGTGGCTGAACTGACACCCTTACTCCAATACTCATATTTTTGGGCTGTTCATTGCCTTCAGCAAACATTTCCTGGCACTGCAGTAGAACCATTCAATTCTGTACTGAATCATATATTTCATTGTATTATTGTGTGCTTGCATGTACATATTTTCTCTCAAGGACAAAGATCATAGCTTACTATCTGGGTTATAGCTCACCACAAAGTTAATAGTGCTACAGGCATTCAAAGGTATTTGTTAAATAAAAATGAAAAAAGAGAGATATTCTCCAGACACTGAGCAGAATAAGTGATTAAAAGACCCTGGAGCATGGCAGATAATCTCTGAATTGGAAATGGCCTTCAAAGAGTATTCAGTGCATTATCAGAACCCAGAGTAACACTAGAGTCCAATCATCAGCATCTGCTCACATGCTTGTCTTGCTCTTCTAAATAATGAATCACTTCAATGACTATTTGGCAAAGCTAATATTACTTGGATTGAAGAATTAATTCAGCTAGCTGTGGAATGAAAAATAAAGGAAAATATTTGAAAACCAAAAAACTACCCCTCTCCAACTGAAGTTGAGTTACTTAACTGAAGCTTAGCAATAAGAAAACAAAGTCACAAAACCAGTTCTTACAATTCTATAATAAGACAACAAAAAAAAACCCAATAGGCAAGAGATTTGAGTCAGTATTTCAACAAAGATGCATGACTGGCTAACAGGCATATAAAAAAGTGTTCAGCATCATTAGTCATTAGGGAAATGCTAGAGCAAATAATGAGATACTATGTCATACTAACAATAATGTTACTATCAAATAGATGGACAATACCAAATGAAGAAACTAGAATTTTCCAACATTACTGGTAGAAACTTTGAAAAAGGGTACATATGCTTTGGAAAAGTTTGATAGTTTCTTCAAAAATAAACTATATAAATACCATATACTCCAGCAATTTCACCCATAGGTATTTTTTTCAAGAGAAATAAAAACATATGTCTACAAATACATTTATTTAAATGTTCATAACAGTATCATCCATCACAGCTAAAAACTGGAAACAATGTAAACATACATCAGTGGTGAATGAATTAACAAAATGAGCTATAGCTATACAATGGAATATTACTCAGTAATTAATAAAGAACTAACTTCTGATATGTGTGATGACATGGGCCAAAATGATGTACGTTGTGAAAGAAGCTAGACACAAAAGGCTACGTGATATATGACTCCCCTCATATGAAATTTCTTGAACTGGGAAAACAATGGAAACCAAAAGCAGATCTGCAATTGCCTAAGACTAGGATGGACTGGGACTTGGATATACATAAGTATGAGGAAACTCTTCAGAGTGTTGGTAATATTCTAAAAGTTTGTGTTGCTAGTTGCACAGCTATGTGAAGTATGTACTAAACATCACTGAATCACTTGCAATGAATGAAGTTCATGGTAGGTGTAGCATATTTAAAGAAAGTATTTTTTTAATTCTAAAACTGCCAACCAACTTAATTAGGGGCTTCAAAAATCTATAATTCTAGCTTACAGATACTAAGTTAACTCAAGGAGCATCTCAGTACTCTCAGTAAGAAACTGGAAATTTAGAAAACAGTTTCTATCATTTTGATATAAGTTTTTTTTAATATAATTTTTTTTATATATTTCACATAACATTTTGATGTCATTTTTTTTCTGTATAGTTAAATCCTCTCCAGGGCCTTAAGAGTTCCCAAGGCAAATTGAAAGCCCACACATCCCAGACTTGTCCAAACCCAAGGATTTGGCTTCCTCTGTTGACAGGTGTGCAACTGGTCAAGAGGAGGGCTCAGCAGCAAGGGTCTGTGCTCCCCAATATCCCCCATGACTTGAGCCTTAACCAAAAAGAAGTGTTGCCTTCAAGGTCACCCTGCTTTGAGACAACACTCAAAACTCTCCCCTACACACCTGCCAGCTTCTCCACCAACGAGTCTTTCCAGATCCATGCTGATGACAGTCTCTTCATGTCTCATCACCCTGCTCTCCTGGGCATGTAGCCTCCAGCCAGTTTAAGTCTGTTGTTGTCAGGGTTCTTCAGAAAACAGAACCAACAGCATGTGGTTGCATGTACAAATTTATTTTAAAGGATTTAGTTCACGCAATTGTGGGTGCTAACAAGTCTGAAATTTATAGAGCAGGCCAGCAGGTTGGGGACCTAAAGAGTTAGGTGACACTTTCCAGCCTGAAGGTGGAAATATTTAGAGGGACCAATCTTTCTCCCATGTTCTTTGATGACCTAAAGTGATACTTGAGCACAAAAGGACAAGGCCTCACTCACCATAAGCCCTCTACTAACACAAGCCCCATGGAGTGCTCAGAAAACATCTGCTGACCAACAATCATAAACCTCCACTGGGTCAGTTGTGTTTCCCTACTTTCCCATCATCTCCTTTAAATAGCTATACCCTAATTAATAATAATGGCAAGAAGGATGTCATCATTTGATCATCACTTATCATTTCTCCTTCTATTCTTACCATAGCCAATATAAAGGCAAAACATCAAAGTTGTATTTCATAAAGTAGATGTAGACTTATGTTATCAAGACTTGTTTATATCTGTCAAATCTTTAGACAAATCAGTGTTCTCATTAGAACGTTTTAGGAGTTTGACCCAGCTGGGGTCCCAACCCCTCCACCCTGACCGGGGCTGTTGTTGTGGTCCATACAGTATTTTGTGATATATCCCCCATATTTTGAGATAATTTTCAAAAAAGGTTGAGCCAGGAAAAGCAGCAGGCTCAAGCAGAGGCAGACTAAGTGGGAGCAGGGCTTGGATGGTTGCCCCTGGACTAGCTGCATTGGACACCTGCTTGCGAATAGGGTATCTCTCCATCACAGGGGCCCATAAAGCAGAGAAAGCAGATCTAAATAGGCAAGGATGATGAAAGTGACACATGGAGAGAAACAAAACACAGAACTCTAAGATTCTGGGAGCTCATGGTACCCAGGCACCTATGGAAAAATTAAGCCACATCACCACCGAATTACTTGAGTTGAAAGAGGCCTGCTACTCATGACAGCAAGTCTTCACAGGAGCATGGAAAGTTCTAGGAACACCACTGGCCACTTCCAGATCAGAGCTCCATGAAACAAGTGCTGCAATCTGATTTACAGCAAACAAGACATCTGGAACTTGACTTATGATCACTCCCTTTCAAAAATAAGAAAAATACTTACTGTATTTTTTTAAGACTCTGTAAAGTCTATTCTCTAATCTAGCAGGAGGGAATCAGCTCTTCAAAAAATACGAAAAAGAAATCTTCAGCAGCACTATGTGGGATTGGCTAAAGAACTGATGACACCGGAGAGAGCAGAACTGGTATCACTGAACTTTGCAGCAACCTCATGAAAGCCTCATCCTAAGTCACACAACCCCAGAGGAGAGCAGCTTTAATAACTAAACAGAGGGACAGGAAGGAGGCTTGCCTCCCCCAAAGTCACACACTATTGCCATTTGCCACCCTTCCCTAACACTACTTATTTTTGTGAATTAAAACATCTTGCATGGGGATGCTCTTTGCCTGACTGCTGCGAGCCCAGAATAAAAATATAACTAGTTGCTTATGCATTTCTTACTCAGTAAAACCCTTAATACACATGATTTACTTCTAAAGTTTGTGGGGAAAAGGGGGGTTACACTTCCTCAGTTTCAGGTAGCAAGATATCCAACTTCCTCAACTGGCTGCTTCTTCAGAGTTGTGCATTTTCAAAGTCTGATAGCATCAACCAAATAATCACTCAACTGCACCTAATTTCACATAAATGAAATGAGATTGGAGATGCTTGACTTTCCCTAACAGTAAGTGGAGTCATTTCTTTCATTTATACAATGTCCCAGGACTTCTTCAACTCCACACCAAACTGAGAGACCAAAATCATCACACTCAGTGCTCAGGGGTAGAAATTCAGAGAGAAAAAATTCCATGCCCTTTCCCACAGTCCCCAGAGAGGAACATATCAAGAAAAGTTTCCAAGGAAGCAATGGAACTATGCTGAGACTCGGAATGGTTGCCATCAAGTTCAAATACACCACCTCATTGTCTGCAGCTGTATCTCTGCCCATGTGGCAACAGAGATGATAGGGGCCCTGTCCCAACCCTATTTCCTCCCAGCACTTCCCCCCCTCTCTCATGGCCTCCTGCATATTGAGCAACTGCCCACACTGTGAAGTAGGACAGGAAAGGGCACACTGGCCTGGGGCTGCAGCTAAGGCTGCCAAACAAGCTGGGGCAAGATCAAGTACAGCAAGATCAAAGCTCAGGGAGATTCAACAGCCTCGCTCTCCATCCCAAAGGAGCCTTCCATTCAGCCCACAGAGGCTTCCTGAGAGTCAATACCACTTTCCCCAAACACCAGTTCAGAGACCATGGAAAGAGCTGTCATCACCCCTCTCTATGTGACTGCTGCCCCAGTATCCACATCATGGGAAGTTCCTGAAGTTCCTGCCTGACCCAGGAACCTGCATTTTGACAAGATTCCCAGATGATGTGAGTACCCAGTGAGACTGAGAAGCACTGGGACACTGCATGAAGGGAAAAAATGTCATGTATCCACAGACACATCCCAGGTAGAGTCTTTTGCTTTCCTCCAAGAATCCATTTGTTTAATGAAAACACATTCATTTGTCATTCAGCAAATATCGACAAGTGCACCTAGTAGGTGACTCGGTGCCTTGGAAGCACTGACTCGGTGTCAATGGAAGATAAGGCTGCACTGAAGCGCGAGGCAAAGACCCTCTCTCAAAGAACTTACAGTCTAGTAAGGAAGACAAATAGAAAATAAGAGGACAAGCAAACAAATGAAAGAGATCATCACAAACTGTGATATCAACTGTGCAACCAAGAAAATAGAAAGGATGACAAATGCATGATGGAGAGGTGGGAATCTCCCGATATAACTTAGAGCTGGAACATGGACGAGAGAATGGCCTAGCTGCCCAAAGGAATGAGGGGAGAGGCTTCTAGGTAAGGGAAGGTACAGCTTGCGTATGTTCCAAGTTGAGATAGGTGTGATTAAGGAAGAGGAAAGTAGCCCAAATGGCAGGAAAACATGCAGTCACTGAAGAGGTGGGAGGGCTGCCAGGCAGGGCCATTTCAGGCCGAACAAGCCACAGCAGGTGCTAAAATGTTGTCCAAGGTCATGGGTTCTGAGCCAGGACAGAAACAGTGCCATACAGATAGCTGTCAGTTCCTCTGTTAACAAGAGAATACAATGGGTAGGAAGTAAGACTGGATCTCAGAGGCAGCTGGGTGGTTTAGGCATAGTTATGTGACAAAAAGCAAGATGTTACCAATTATGAAAAAATATTTTAAAAGTTCACACACATATTTTCCAGTATTTGCCTAGAAAAATCTTCAAAAGGGGACATAAAAAGCTGGTATCCATAATTGCCTCTCGTTGTAAGATAGGAACTGGAAGACATGTACGCTTATGGCTTTTGAAATCTGTGTCATGTGAATGTATAACCTTCTTAAAATAACTAAAACGTAACTTTTAAACAAATGTACAAAAAATAGGTGCCAGTAAAGATGGGGACATGGTGCTAAGGCCACAGTCGGTATGTGGGGGGCAGAAACGAGACAGGGCAAGAACTCTGGGAGGAAGTCACACTTGGGCTAAGTCTAGTAGGAGGACTGGTCATCCAGAACACCCACAGGCAAAGGTTGTTCCTGATAGAGCTGTGGACATATGAATGAACACACACCACTAAAGGAAACCCCAATGATTTCATTCAGTTGATGCTCATGGGTCAGGGGGTCACAGGGCCAGAGGGTCCCGCAGCATGAGGTTTGGCAGGCTCCCAGAGGTTAACACTTACCTATCATGCCAAGAAGTTGGGGCTTTTCCCAGAAGGAATGAAAGGGGGAGCTTTGACATGAACAGGTTTGGGTTCTTCAAGGTAATTCTGCCGATGGTAAGGAAGGTAGGTAGATGCAGGAGGAGAAGGAGAGATGGGACCTGATTCAGAAACTAGGTAAGGGCCTGGTTTCTTCCATGGAGGAAGCCAAGATGCAGAAGCAGGAATAGATATGAGAGGAGTTAAAGGGCGGCATCCACCAGATGCAGGGAGCGAGTCCACGGATGGGTACACAGGAATAAACTAGAAATTTCACCTGGGCAGCCCAGTTATCTGATAAAAATGACCTGAGAACAAGTTTAGGGGCTAGACAAGGAAGAAATGACAGTGGGGGAGGAAGGATGGCAGTTTCAAATCTGCTGGTCATCCTTCAGCAATCATCTCACAATTCATCTCACTTGTGAGATGGGGTTAATATCAATCATGAAGGAATGTTTTCATCCTGAAGTATTTTACATTCAGCACTTAACCATCTTGCCTGGCACACAGGCAAGTAGGTGTTTAACAAGAGGCAACCCTGGGCACTATAAGAACTGTACATGATAAAAGCACCTACAACAGATAAATGCCTAGTTTACCAAGGAAGGAAATTCAAGGGAGTTTTCAGAAATTAAAAAAGGATGTGTGAGATTCAATTGATTCCAAATCTCATTTCTCTATGATCCCTAGACCAATCAGTCACCTTCATAATTGTATGGTCAGTTCCAGGCATGACCTAAGTCACAGAGCAGTCACCACTGCTGGGCAATTCACCAGCACTAGTCAAGCTTGGCCAGTTTCAACTCCAAGCAAACAAAGTCTCTCTATACCCCCAACGGCCACACCAGCCCAATAACTGTTTGGGGTTTTTCACTTCCTGTACTATGTGTGTTGAACTTCTAACCATGAGAGCAAAGCAAACCAGGACCACCCCACCTCTAATTGTGTCCAGCAGACACAATGCAAAGGACAACAGGTCCAGGGGTTTTCCAATAAAGACAAAATCCAGAACAAGAACAAAGCACAACCACACTAAATCCAACACCTCCGTATTATCTAAAACCACAAATCACCTTTAAAGTCCTATATAATCTGGAATGAAAAAATAAAAGCTCAAGACCTACAACAAAAACATGAACGAAAACCTATTTCTTGGTTTTGGCTATTAAATTTATTTCATATGTCACTGACTGGCACTTGCTTTTGAAGAGTTAAAAAAATATATAGGGATTTTTTGGTGTTTTTTTTCACATTTAGGAATAGATGTACAATTTATGTCACTTCTCTCAAAGAACCCCTAAATAACTTCACTGTTAAAATAACAAAGATAGTCTGAAAATGATAGGGGGTGCCTACCCCCCTGGGTGCCATTGTCTCTTGCTTTAGAGTTGTTAATGTTACCAAGAGCTGGGTAGGATTTGAATTAACATACAGACCTGACAGGGTTTGCTACCTTAGGCGTTCTTTTGCCGGGGAAATAAGAATGTATAAAGAGGTCTGAAACAAAGAGAGGGAAATTGGATTCGATTCAAATTCTGATTTAGGATTGAGATTGGCCATTTTATGAGATGGTCAGGGACTTTGCAGGATGAAGATGTAAGCCATGTGAGCTTGGCCATGTTGCCAAGGCCTGGGGCCTGTAACCTTTGGCTGGCCCAGGCTAGCAGCATGTGTGCTAATGGAAGTTATGGAGTTTGCAGATTTGAACTCCGTGTTGGAATTTGTTTTGCTGAGTTTGACTTGTGTCTGGAAGAGGCGTGCAAAAGTTAGGCCTGAAAAGAAAGTAAACTTTGCTGGTTCCGGTACAGTGCAGTTTCTTCCATTACCTGGAGGAGGATGACAAGGAGAAGACGGCATGGAAGAAGGGAGCACGCCAAAGGAAGATGTCTTTGAGTATCTGTAGATGAACTCTGATTGACTGATTTTGGTGAGATGATTTGAGATGATTTGGTGAGACTGAGGATTTTTAGACAATATGGGGATAGGACTTTGGACAATGTTAAAATAATCGGAGTTTTACATGTTTCTTTTGCAGTAATTAGGAAATCACTTTGCTTAGTAATAAATTAGTCTGCACTCTAAGAGTCTTGCTTCAACTTGGGATTTTGGTGAGAAGGCTGGGGATGGTGGAAAGAACCCACAGAAATTTAAAAGAGGGTAAACTGAGGCAAACTAGTTTAATGATTAAACTGTGTTTCTAAGTGTTTTTTTCTTTTTAGGTCTGAGAGAGAGGAAGAAAGCTGAGAGAAGCTGGCAGCTGATTTTTGCATACCAATAATAGGTGAACAGTGGAAATGCTCAATAATTGCTTGTAGCCTGCTTCCTAGGGAGAAGCAGGCATAGGTTGTTTCAAGTTAAAGTCAAAAATCAAAAAATCAAAAAAATCAAAAATCAAAAAAGTCAAAAAAAATTTTTTTTCTTTTCATCCAATTTCAAAACCTGGAATATTCTTGTTCCCCAAACTGCTGCTCTCTTGAGACAAAGCCTGGAGTTGGTGGTCCACAGAACTGGGCTCTCGTGCCTTAGATGTGGTAAACAGGTTTTTTACATGATCTGTCAGATGCCTTCTAGGGATGTTTCTACAAATGGCTTTAACAGATGTAGGCTACTGGTAAGCTCTAATCTAACTGAAATAGCACAGATCCACTGTGAGCACAGAGCTCAGCTACCCCATATGTCAGGTGAAACAGAAAGGCAAAAAATGGGCAGAATCTGATGACATTCAATTAAGGCCAAAAAATCCAGGCAACAAAAGTCAAAGCCTAATGGAATGAATGTGAAACTTGACAGCCTTGGGCGGCTGTCTTAGGAATTCTGTCAGGTGTCCATTCTGAGTAAAGAGCAGCAGGGTCAGATTCAAAACAGGTTTTCTAGGAAGGAAGAGTCTGACATTCTGGTCATAGGTCTCTGAAGATAAAAGTAACATACATGCACATTTCACCTACCCAGAATCCATCCCTGTTCTTAAATATTATTCCAAGTTTATATAACTGCCATTGGATTCTAGGTGCTGGCTGTGGTGTCTCTTCCCATTCGCCCCCTTCTAACTCATCTCTGATGTGACATCCTGTGACCTAGGTTTTCTTTCTTTCCCCACCAATAAAATTTCCAGCTTTCGAGGGTGGGTGATATACTTTTCCCAACAGTAAAGAGTGAGCCGTCTTCCTGAGATTGTGTGAGAACTGATGATGAACAAAACATTCTTTTTCCTCTGGGCATAGCAGAGATGCCTGCCTGCCCAGTGAGGCTGCTCTGAGATTATTAGAATGAGATGGGGGGGGGCAGGATAGTGAGGGGCGTGAGTTCATCCCGAACATGCTCGTCAACACCATGCCTGGGGATTGTTCTTGAAAGAAACTGAGAAGGAACCATAGCAGGTTTCCAAGTGAAACTGGCAGCGCTGGGCGTTTTCCCAAATAAGGCATCTGCCACCTCTGGAACAACTGCACCCATTCACTAAAAATTTATTCTTTCAAGTCTGCACTGAAGCTATTCCTGAGTTGCTGACTCGGAAGTTAAATGTCTCTGGTTTTGTCAAACACGTTTTGGCTAACCTAGGACTCCCTAGGACGTTCCAATAGATACCCCCCTCCCCCATCCAGCCACTCCTGCCACCCTCGCTGATAACGAAAACGAAATAATCCCAGGTGATTGTCACATCTCTAATTTTACTCTCAACTAAACTCAGATGAAGGAAACAACTATCCTCCCGCCACAACTGCCAAAGAAAACCGGAGACACGTGTCGGGCCCTTTATTCAGGCGGTCCTGGGCGCGCTCTCGTCTCTTGCAGGCAGGCGCGCGCGCGCGCGCGCGCACTCCCGCAGCGCACACAGATGCGGACTTCCTCCGAGCAGCCCACTCCACGCCGGGAGCGCACGCTCCTCCGGTCTCCGCGCCGCGCAGGTGGGGAAGCCTGTCCAGGTGATGCCAAAGAGGAGAAAAGCGTCGAGGTGGGAAAGGCCAAGGATGAGGAAGGAAGGAGCTCCTAGGGGGATGTGGGGCCTCAGGGCTCTGAGTCAGAGCAGATGCTACGTAAGCTTCTGGGATGAAGAGGGGAAGGAGAGAGGGTTGGAGGGAAAGGAAGGAGGGGAAGGGGTCGCTTACCCAGGGTTTTGACCGCGATCTGTCTGGTGAGGGGCGGTGGCAGGTTGATGCACACCAAGTCGACGTCCTGATGCAGCAGCACTTCGTCGATGCGGCTGGTGTAGAAGGGGACGCTCATCTCCTTGGCCAACTCCTCCGCTTCTTCCTGCGTGCGGCCCCACAGCGCCTTCACCGCGAAACCTTCGTCTTTCAGCAGCGGGATGATGACACGGGCCGTGAGGCTGGTGCCGAACACGCCCACCCCGGGAAGCATGGCTGCTTAGGTCCGCCCGGTTCTGCTTTAGGTCGAATCTCCAGTCGAACACGCGCACACACGCCCCTCCGGCCAGTCCTGCTCTCGGCTAGCCGCCGTGCGCCAGCCGCCGCGCCACGGGCAGGGCGCCCGAGGGCCGAGAGCGCACCAGCCTGCACACGGAGCAGGCTTCAGTACCGTGACTGCTGCAGTGTCCGCCGCGCAGGGCTCCCGTCCTTCCCGGAGGTGGCAGCAGGGACCCTTACAGGGTGCCCGAGACCCCGAAGCCCCGCGGAGCCCTGGCTTAGGCAGCGCTCTCGCCGCAGCGCGGGCCGGCTCCGGGCGCCCAGCCGAGGCTGTTCCATGACCAGCTCATCCCGGCGCCTGCGCCGCCGCAGCCCTGAATCGGCCTCTCTCCCGCGTCGGTACCGCCAACCGGCAAGCCGCCCGCACCAGCCCCTACACCCTGCCAGGGCAGGGGCCGGCTCAGCGGCGGGGCCCCTTCTCCCCTGCCCTCTGCTCGGAGGGAAAGCCAGCCGCCACCAGGAGGCCGGCTAAGCTTTCGGCCAGGAGGGCGCTGCAGCGCGGCGGCGGTGACCACGACCCGGCGCCAGCCTTCTCATTTTGCTGCCCTGATCGCCCTCAGCTCGGCTCAGGCGGCCTGAGTCCTAGGCCGGCTGGAGCTCCGGGATCCCGCGGGGAGGAGGGCGGAGTTGGGGAGTTGGGCTGTCAGCGACCGGGTGTTCCTGCTCCGCCCCCGCCGCAGCGCCGCGCGCCATTGGCTGGCGAGCGCCGCCCCCGCCCCCGCCGCCGAAGGCTCGGGTGCGCGCTGCGCGGCGCCGGGGCCCGGGAACCCAACGCGGCTCCTCCCCTGCCCCGCCTCGCGCTCCTCCAGCCCCCTCGGCTTCCTTTTCTTTGCCCTCCACCGTCTCCTTCTCCCCCTCGTTTCTTTCCACACCCTTCCTCAAGCAAGCAAATAATCTAGCAAGGCGGGGCGCACCCTAACAGACGGTGGTTGTTGGTGCCTTGCCGGAGAGCTACGGGCGCCCTGACCCTGAGAAGGCAAGAGATTCAGTAACAACGTGTGAGCAGCGATTAATTACTACCTCTCCTCCAGGAGCGTTTCCTATGGGCCCAGAACCTTGCTGGGGAAGCTTTCCAGACATTAATCTGAGCACCAGCTCTAAAGTCTTCGGGATCCCACTTAGCTAATGATATAACTAAGTGCCAGGGAAGTTAGGTGACTTGTGCAAGGTCACACAGCAGGTAAGCAACAGTCCTGGGGGTCGGATCCAGGCTCCAGAACTTGGGAAGTCACCCAGGCCTTTTCCTGTCTCCTGAGCAACCCTACTCGGATCGTGAACCTCCAGACGTTTGCGCAGTGTCCCAGCTGCCTTTCTCCCAATCCTGCTTGGCAAGCTCTGCCTTCCCAGGGAGGCGGGCGCGTCTACATAGCCGCTACTGTGTTGGCAGCTGCAACCAGACAGGGATCCCGGAAGCAACAAGCGTCTCAGCATCTCGGTTTCTAGATGGAGGAGTCGCAGTGACCAGGTGCCAAGCCCACCTCTTGGCCTCAGGCATTGGCTTCCACCTCTAACCCCGCTTTCCTTCTGAGCACCACGCGACTGGTTCCGTCTTATGTGTGGCACCTAACACAGTGTCCAGCATGTAGTAGGCTATCAGACATTTGCCAAATGAGTGAATGAACTGAATGAACGTTTGCTGCCCGCTTTTGGTCCACTTTTGGTTGGCTGGGGGGCTGGGGGGAGGGAAACTGACCACAGCAGACGTGGGAGCTAGCTCCAAACTCTTGTTACATTAATTCTGTCTTCCAAGGTCAGCTCCAGTAGACCCTGGTCTGTTTGATTCAGCACAGGGTCAACTGGACATGTAGAGGACATGATACTTGCCAGTATTTTTTAAAATCAACTTGTAGCAGCTGGCAATGAAGCGGGGCACGTAGAGAGAGGACACCGAAAACAAACGCTGTGTGGCAATGCAGGAAGGAGGCTGACCTCGAGGCCTTAGAAGAACCACAGGGACCCAGCTCCCAGTGGCTGGGGACATGAGAGGCAAGGGTAAGTCGTCATGAATGCTGACAGGTTTCTTGGGGGGGAGGGGTATGCAGACTCCAGGCACCTCCTAGATAAGCTAGCCATGGTCATGCACGCATGGAGTTTGGCGTGGGCGTTTTAAACAGCCACACCGCCAGGTATCGACTCCTGCACTTCACCGTCATTCACTAGCTGTGGATTCTTAAATTACTTCACCTCTCTGTGCCTTCAGTTCATCTGTAAAATGGGAGTAATTATAGCATACACCACAAAGGGATTTGGAAGATTATATGAGTTCACCTTTGTAAAATCCTTAGAATAGTGTCTGGCACATAAGCTCTCTGTAAATGTTAAATAATTTAAATATGGAGAGAATGTTACCAACTTCATTTCATGAGAAACAATATCTAACCCATCAGAAGTTTTGCTTGTATTCTTTTAAAGCAAACTCAACACCTAGCTTCAATGGGAATAAAAATAGACTACATAATATAAAATGATCGCTTAGTTCATTTGATTTGATTCTCACTAGAAATGTGTTTTGTTTCATAGAAGAAAAAAACAGCACTGGCACCAACTCAAATGTAGGGCCCTAAGACAGAGTTCTTCATTTCCAGCATTCCCCAGCCATTTCTTCCTTAATCACCCCCATCCCAATCAAAGATACTGCCAACCCACCAGCTTGACCACAAACCCTAGGACCACCCACAACAACTCTCTGTCACAGACTCTGTGGCCAAGCAGTAGCAAATTCTCTCTGCTCTGCTGCCCACTTCTCTGCCTGGCAAGCATCACGTGCACCAAAGCTCTTCCCTCCCCACGGGTCCACCTGCTTCCATTTTTCCTTCCCACAGTCAGTATTTTCCACTTGGCAGTGAGAATCAGCCTTTTAAAGATCAGTCAGCTCAGGTTCCATCAGTCTCCACCCCTGATAGTGACTAAACCCCAAAGTCCTCCCGCTAGCCTGTAAGGTCCTGCCTGCCTCCTGGATGGGGGTGGCCGGTGGCCTTAACCTGCACTCCAACACTCCCACCTCCTCCCTGAGCCATCTCAGAGCCTTGCTGTCAACTGTGTATTCTGACTCCACCCCTCTCCAGTGTGGCACCTCACTTAATGTAGGTTTCTGCTCAGATATCCCCTTCACAGATTGACTGACCAGGCAGCCTGTCTTAAATGACACCTCTGTCAGGCCTCAACCCTGTGTCTGATGTGTCTCACGGTCTCATCATATTAGTTTCTCTGTTTATCATCCATTTGCCTCCACAGATTATACAGTCCCTGAGACCAGAAGTTTGTGTCTTGTTCATGTGAATATCTAGTGCCTACAGCTGTACCTGGTACCTGCTAGACGCTTCACTCACATGAGGTTGTCAACCTCGTATGATTGAGAATTATATGAGCTGATACGTATAAAGTCCTTAGCAAGGTGCCAGGTGCTATGTGCAAGAGGAGCTGAGGCCCTGGAGAGGCAAGGTCAAGACTAGCCCTCAGGTAGCTTGTGCTTGGTGGCCTGCTGGTTGGGGACATAAGTGGATAATGGCAATGCAGTATGGTAGGAGCTGCAGGCATGACTTGGAAACAGAGGAGAATTTTTAAATCAGTGGGAAGTGTTTGAAGATGTGCTGAGAGAGGAGTAGATAGGACCCAGGTTCTAAGTTAGCTGTAGTTGGCTAGAAGAAAGGGATGGAAGAAGAAAAGGAAAAAAGAAGAGGCTAACTGAAGGTGGAAGAGGCCAGGGCATGGTGGAGAATCAATGAAAGATCAAACAGTGAGCCCTCAGAGGGGCATTTTGGAACTGTCACTCAGGCTTCTACATGTGAATTATAGGGCAGTCCACCCAGCATAGTCCCATGAAGAAACGCTGCAGTTACCTGAGAGCAAGGGTAGGAGGATAGAACAGAGTTGGCTGCTGTGGGAAGGAAGATACAGGTACATAAAGGGAGACAGACCTAGGTGCTATTACCACTCTCTTGGCCCTCCTAGCTAACTGAATGTAGGGGTTAGGGGTTGGGGGACTTCCCAGGTTGGCACAAGCAGAGAAGTGGAGAAACTGGGTATACCTGAGGGTACCACTTGTTTGGCAGGTCTTGCTTCACCAATATGAACATAGAAGGGTCCTCCTCAGTATACGGGTTTCTGGTTCCTGATAATACAGACCTCTGAACCATGCTTACCTCACAATCACCTGGTGGCTCTTCTTCACCTTCTCCAGGTGAAACACTCTTAAACCTGAACTCCATGTCCCAAGACAACCGATATTCTGACTTTGTGAGATGATGGTCCTGAACATAGACTTAAACTTTTCTTTCTTCCCAGTCTGTAGTATAGCTGCCCTATATCGCATTTGGGTAAAGATTTTAGCCTATTTAATGTCATTTGAAAGATTTGTCATGTGACTCCAAAAAAGAACATTCTAAATGATTTTTTGGGAAATAAAAATAGAGAGGATTCATTCCTTAATCTATTTTATCTGATGATGATAAAATAAATTTCTTACATTAATTTGTTTAATGATCATTTAAAATAGTTTTCATTGTAAGTCACTTGACATATTATAGAAATTTCAGAAAATAAGACAAAATCTACTTTATCTCTCCATAACTACTATAATTTGCTTTAATTGCTTCCACAATTTTGAAAATATTTTGATATTTTAGTGAAGAATAAAAAAGTTCTGCTATTTCATTAAATTTGTTTATTGTTCTTTTTGACACAAAATAGAAACAGACTTTGGTTATTTTCAGCAGAGTATCCATAAATACCCAATATCCTTATAAATCTTGTGGAATGAAATACTTTTACTCTTTGTAGAAATAGAATTTTGCCAAGTTAAAAACATGACTAGTAATGACAACAAGAGATACTAAAGCTGGTGTTCTGGATGCTTCTAATATGCATAGTGCTGGATTATATATATCTGAACCTGTTTTCATCAGTAAAATTTTAAAAGTTCCAGTTCATTATATATATTCAACTGCAGGAGGGGGAGGATGTTGTTAATAATAGCTCTGATATTTAGTGCTGGCTGTACACAAGGCACTAAGGTAGTACTTTGTATGCATTTACTGCTCACAGCTCTCATAGGCCTATCAGCACAATTATCTTGGCTATTACAAATAAACTGCTACACAGAAAAGTTAAGTAACCAACCTGATAAGGACAAACATTTTGACCAAAACCACAGTAGATAACCATAAAGCAAGTTAGCTGCCCTTGAGCCTATTTTAGATACCACCTCAATCCCCCCTACCCCCTCTCCTGCACCTGACAACAGGGCCCAGGTGTCTACAGGAGCACACTTGGTTTCTCTGCTGCACACTTCTCCCTTCCCCCTGCCCTCCATAGGTCAACCGATTTCCTGAGGAGTCAAGAAGTAGGAGTGCAGATCAGGAAAAGGATACTCTGCTCTGGTCACTGCCACTGGGGACAGGGCATGGGGCAGTGTTGCCCACTGTGTCCCCCAAAGATTCCTGCAATTGCTTGCCAATGGACTGACCCTCACACCCTTGCACACTTCCACCCACAGTAATCAGAAACTCACAAGTAAACCATAAGTATTCAGACTTTTAATTTTTTTTTTTTTTGGAAATTGTTAAATAACTTTTTAATTTTTTTTGAGGTTGGAATATCTTTATATTTTTTAAATTTATTTATATATAAATTTCACGACATTGTAATCTCAAGGATTTGCCCCCCCCTTCCCCCCCTTTCCCTCCTGTTCATAGTTGTGCGCTTCATTTTGGTGCTTAGCTTGTTTTGACTTTCCTCAAGGCTTTTATATTTTTTTTTCACTATATCCCATACATTAGTGAAACCATTTGGTTTCTGCCTTTTTATTTATGGCTTGTTTCTGCTAATATGATTTCTTCTAAATGCATCCATGTTGTTATGAAGTTGTCAAATTTGTCAGTTTTAATTGATGAGTAATATTCCATCGTGTCCATATACCACATTTTTTTCATCCAGTCCTCTGTTTTGGGGCATTTAGGTTGTTTCCATGACCTTGCAATTATAAATTGTGCTGCAGTAAACATACGGGTACAGGTGTCCTTTTGTACCCACATTGAGGTCTCTTTTGGGTAGATTCCTAGAAGAGCAATTGCTGGGTCAAATGGTAGTTCCATTTTCATTAGCTTGAGGGTCCTCCACACCCCTTTCCATAGTGGTTGAACTAGTTTACATTGCCACCAGCAGTGTAGTAGTGTTCCTTTCTCTCCACATCCT